>CAKNYM010048125.1:2335-53039 GCA_932195095.1 Andricus curvator | reverse complement strand
TAGTAGTAGTAGTAGTAGTAGTAGTAGTAGTAGTAGTAGTAGTAGTAGTATACCATTAAGCCATTTCCCTTTCATGGTAGGCGTGACACTACCCGATTCGGGTAGTGTTTCTAGGTGGATAGTTTCTTGTAGTAAATACCTACTACAAGTGTGGGCTCACCACAGATAGAATGTATAAAAAAACGATGAGCACAAATTAAAGAACATACATGTTTTACAGAAGAGGCCTTTGTAGAAGTGACGATATTCGTAATTGGAAACGCCTATGTACAATTTTAGGATGAGGTATATAAGCGAAAAATCGTAGCACCCATGGGCTCTCCCATTTCTGCGGCTATAGCTAATTTGGTCTTAGAACTTTCTGGATGTCACGGTAATAGTAGAAGACGGACGTGTAATTTCAAATTGGCATCGCAAGCCAACATGGTCGGGGCGCAATCATCATTTTCACTCCCATTATCTGATCTCTGTAAATATAGGCGTAATTTACTCTTTAGTAGATAGGGCCATAAAGCTAGCTTATAAAAGATTCCATGAAGATAATTTAGCTGTAGTCAAAAAATTTAATGCAAAACGGATATCCAGAAGAACTCATAGCCTGTAAAACAAGAGTAAGATTGTGTTATATCTTCGATGTTAATAATAACACTAATAACCAACATCGGAATGAAAATGATGCCGAGCAAAAAAATGTGATTGTCGTTACATACCCTGATATTTTTCTAAAAAAATTAAATACATTTTTAAAAACTCAAAACAATCAATAGTTTTCAAAACTGGTAATAAACTTCAGAAACTATCTAAATCTAAAAAAGATCCCATAGAGAAAGACCATAAAACACACGTCATCTATCAACTAAATTTTAATCAATGTGGATGGGTTTACATAGGTCAAACTCAAAGAGAACTTATAGTTAGAATGGAAAAACATAAAAGAGATGTAAAAATTTTTTGTACTAAAACAGCTTTATAGAAACGCGCCTTAACTATGTTTCGGACCTTTGACTTTAAGAATCCCATTATTTTGGCTATAGAACAGAATAAAACTAAAAGAGAGGTACTTAAAATGATTCACATAATTCGGAATAAAAAATCAGTTAATTTCCGCACAGACATCGAAGGTCTAAGTACTCTATATAACAATTTAGTTTTTACTAGGCATAATAATTTTAAAAAGTTTGGTATAACTTAAGTAAACTATTAATATTGACATTCAGAACTTAATTTGTTTTCAAAAGTAGGAAATGACGTCGTTGCAGTCACGTGATCGTCTGTACCACGTGACTGCAAGAACCTACTTCCACAAAAATATGTCTACCTTAGTACATAACCTCAAAACTGCAAGACCACGCTCGTGAGCAATTAAGGTTATGTTTTCGTTATAAAAAGAACTAAAAAGAACCAAACTTCCATTATAATTCAAATTTAAGGTAATATATCTCACTAGTTTCCATAATTGAGCTCTTTTATAACCAAATATCACTGTTACTAACGAAACTAACCTACATGGACTCATCTACTATTTCAGGCATAGATACCAAGTTCCGATATGTAATTCTTTTAGACATTTTCAATTACTTAAAACAACCTTTAACTTTACTCCAATCTCTTTGTATTTTATTCTCGACTTAGGCCTGAAATGGTATGTTGTATTTGTTCTTTCGCTTTTTCAAGAAAAACATTCACACGTTTCTAACCTTTGTATCGCTCCTTAGAGTCTTTGACGAGGGACAACGTCGACACATGTTTAATTGGATTTGAATAATGAAGGATTTGTTGACAGAAAAGCATGGCCGTAGCTAAGGGTGGGGGGGGGGAATTGTGGGGCAATGCCCTACCTTAAAGTACCAATGCCCTACCTTAAAAAATACAATTGACCAGATCAGATAAAGTAAAATTTTTACTTCCGCCCTACCTGTGACCACCGCTGCCCTACCTTAAATTCAACTCTAGCGACGGCCCTGCCGCAAAGCCGCAAACGTTCTTATCAAAGTTAAAGAATAATGGAGAAAATCCATTGGACTACATTTTGATTTTCTTTGAGTGCAATAAAAATGGAGATTTTCATTTAATTTGGTCATTTCTGTTGATAATTGCCTATTCACCATTTTTATCTAAGTCACATTTTATATTTTTTCTGCCTAATGGGTCATCCATGAATTACGTAGCCCAGGTGCGAAATTCGGTCGGATGCCAGAGCTTGACCAACGGCCAAAAGTCGGCCCTGCTTTGGTAACCGATCTACGGTAACCAGAGTTGGGCCGACTAAGGTGTTTTAAGCTGCCATGGTCCCACCGAAGTTGGCAACTGACATCCGCAGCGGGCGAAAAGCCGACTGTCGGCCCAATTCTGGCCAAACTTTGGGCCGACCATCGAATGAACTGTGGCAGATTGGTCGGTACGACCGCAAGAATGCGGCTGGTCTGACTCTGGATACAGCAGTCGGTTAGCCACAAGTCACCTTGATGCGCTCGACGGTAGGTCCAACCTTGGCCCGAGTATGAGCAGACCGTCGGATAAACTCTGGTTCGTTGTTTCAAAAAGACGTGAAAGTACGGTCTGCCCGACTCTGCGCAAGAAATAGCCCGACAATCGGCATAACATTGGCTTGTACAAGTCATCATGATGCACGCGACGGTCGGTCAAACCTCGGCCCAAATATGGGCCGGCCGTCGGATATACCAAAATTTCGGTACACGTAGACAATTCCTTTTTTTTTTAAGAAAAAAAATTCTAAGCTCCATCTTTATGATGAATTGTAAATGTTCCCAAAAAATTTGCATTTGATGTAATTCTTAATTGTTTTAAAATAGTCTGCAACACCTAAAAAACAAAACATGACACGAAAGTTTAAAAAAATTTGAATGCTCATTAAAAATGACATTTTATGTCATTATCAAAGGTTGTAAAATGGCCTAAAACGCGAAAAAACAAAATAAAAATTGTAAAACAAAATTGTAATCGGTTTGAATTATTCA
Source organism: Andricus curvator (assembly GCA_932195095.1). Classification (NCBI taxonomy): domain Eukaryota; kingdom Metazoa; phylum Arthropoda; class Insecta; order Hymenoptera; family Cynipidae; genus Andricus; species Andricus curvator. The sequence continues at coordinate 50,061 of CAKNYM010048125.1, read as the reverse complement.
TTTAAAAATTATTTCATTTATATTCCCGTTAACAGTGAATTTATTTTACATCTACATGATGTCGCATAATAATAAAAAAATTAATGAGGAAAAAGAGTTAAAAAATTGTTGTTTTTTTCAAATGCTTTGAGCTGTGGCTTATGAGGATGGTTTTTTCATTGACTTTCAATTCTGTGGGTATAGAGTAATGGGTAAGACTCCCGACTGCTAGGCGATAGATGTAGGTTCAAAACCCCGTAGCGTTAGAAATTTTATTTGTAATATAATGTTTTTTTAAATGTAATATACATATATGTATTCATTCTAAGAAGGACCATTAATCTTTATAGTCAAAATACTCGCAATCAATTATTATTTATTTTTGGAATACCTATTTTGTGTATTTCCACCTGTGTAGTACGAACCTTCAAAAATCAAAGTCGACCCCACATTGTTGTCCAAGGTTGGGCCGACATCATCTTAAAGTAGTCCGGCTATTGGATCGGTCAGATGAAAAATCATAAAAATTAGTTTTTTTCTTACGGAGAAATCTGTCCTCTTTCACATAATGCCCTTTTTATGGGTCCTTTCCAGGTTAAAATTTGAATTGTCGCTGTTTAAAGACGTGTCAAGAAACATGGAATCTTATGGAGAGGCCTTTCGCGGGCTCCAAAAATGGTTAATTTTGGCTTTAGAACACGTTGAATATTGTTAGGAAAACTGTTTTGGAGACAGAAAGTTTAATGTGAAATTTGAATTACTGCTCATTTGTACTTGCTTCCTAACTAAGATTGGCAGTACAGCTTCTGCTGGAATCGGGAAGCGCGCGAAATTTTAAATAATGATTTTGTTGCCGGTTTATTGCAGGTTATGTTTACTTTCTCGACTTTCTCGACATGCGGTTACGCTGCCAACTGCTGAGCGTGAAAAATTACGTTGAATGGAATCGTGCCAAATCAACATTTAAATTTACATTCTATCATTATTTTTAATATATTTTATTTCTATTGATCAGCATACAAATTTAATACTTAAGTTATTAATTAATAAGCTGACCAAGTTTTTGATTTAATTCCAAATTTCAGAAAAAAAGAATGGACATAGCTTTGACTAGCTTTTCCAGTAGCCGGACTACTTTAATAAATGGCCCATATATGGAACCAAATGTCGGGCCGACATTGAGAAGCCAAAGGCGGTTGACCGTTATCATTTAGCTGGTTGGCCCGACCAGTGGCGCACAAAGTTGGACCAACCGTTCGACGGTTGGCCTGGCCGTGGGCCGACAGTCAATTCGCACCTGGGAGGGCTTTTAGGGGGAGGGTTGGAATCCGCAAAATCGTACGCACATGTATATGTATTTTGAAAGATTTATAATTGACAAAAAATATAAAGCCGCATGAAACAAGGACAAAAAATATCTGCCCTCTGTGCGGTCATATTCTAGTGCAAGTTTGAGCACGTCTAGGACGCGCGTCTGTCAGATCTCGCGCTTCGTTCTCGGCTACTTCCGGTCATAGGTATACAGTCAGGTTAAAAATTATTTACTTTTTAACTTGATTTATAAAATTGAAAAAAGGTCTGTTGATTATGGCAACAAATTTTATAAGAGAAACACATGCGTAAACAATAAAAAATAGTTTAGGTCATAATTGTTTATTTAAATATAGTTATTTGCATATCTGTGTTTTTTCTTCCACCTTAGGCTAAAGTGGTAAGGTTCATTTAATTTTAATTCACAAAAGCTAACTGTATTGCTGGAAAGGTTCTTTACAATTCTATTCGCTGCGCTTTTATGGAAATTATTACATTCTCATCACAATGAGAAGGTATTCGTTTTATGTAAGAAATGACTTTTGCGGATTCCATCAAACTTCGACGTTTTGAGGCCCCCTGAGTCACAAAAAGCAGTTTTTACGGCGTTGTCGTCGTTGTCGTCGTCTGTGAACACGATAACTTTCGACAGAATTATCGGATTGGATTGCGCTTAAGTATACTTCATAAGGTTGTGAAAAAAGGACGAGTTTATTAGCCAGCCATATTGTATAAAAATTCAAAAAGTCAGAAAATTTTCAAAATGTTTGAGACCATTTTCTTTTAAGATTTGAAAATTTTATGTACGGCTTTTCGTAGTACTCAGTAAGCCAAATAATTTAGCCTCATTACATTTTTTATTAAAAAGCAAATTATGTAGTACTTACAAAATTTCAAAAATCAAACAAAATAGAAAATTTTGAGCCGAACAACGCACAAAATGAAATAAGTCGAGAGAAGAAAAACCTTGCATTTTGAAAGTCCTACAAGATTATCATGACAATTTTTGAATTTTCTCGGTAAATCGAAAATTCCAATTTTGATCGCACAAAAAATAATGAGAAATCAATATTTCTGTTTTGCGATCAAACTATATAAGGCACGATAAAGGATGAATCGACAAAAATCGTGCACCTAAAAACGATCTATGTAAATAATTTTAAGGATGTTTGATCAAGGATGTTTCAAATCATGTTAATTTTTTAAAAGTAAAAATTTCCAGAATTAGAAGTGAATTAGAAGTATGTTTACAACAAGATAAAATCATTGATTTTTTAAAACATCAGATTTTCCTTAATCGAAGATTTTTAAACAATGATAAAAAACATGAGAACAAACTTTCTATTTTGATTGATCAACAATCAACAATGGCCAACGGCCATGCCACGCTGGAAAAACCAGTTCTCGTCAGATCACTGAAGTTAAGCAGCGTTGGGCGCGGTTAGTACTTGGATGGGTGACCATTCGAGAATACTGTGTGCTGTTGGCATATTATGGGTGTGGTGAGCCCAAACTTGTAGTTATTTATAACTAGAAGAAAACTATCCACCTAGAAACACTACCCGAATCGGGTAGTGTCACGCCTACCCTGAAAGGGAAATGGCTTAATGGTATACAACAAACTAATGTTCAAGAGCAAAATTGGAATTTACACAAGAGTTTTGAAGAAGAAGATAGGGATCCTTGGTTTGTAAATTTGGCAGATATTCAAATTCCTGATTCAGTTACAGATATTCTCAGACTAGGTGAAGGTCTTAGTAACCGTGTGATAAAAAGTAAGTCGAAACAAATAATGGAAGTAGTCAAAGATGTTGAATCAAGTATACACAAAATTCCAATATTAGATCAGCAAGATTTCCGAAACAAGGTTTTACACTTGTCAAAGAGCTTTGTTGATAAGAATTGTTTGTACATTAGTAGTATTGATCGTAAAATTTCTGAAGGTTTCATGATAACGAAAGGTTTTCTTAAAAACAACCCTGATACGAGTATAATTTGCATGAATGCTGATAAACGCAATATTACAGTTTGTATGAAGAAATTAGATTATATCAGGGATATTGAGGATTTACTTTCCAATCGTGATAATTGTGATCTGTTGCATGAAAATCAGTTAAAACAATTAAGAAGAGACACTTTCAAGATTCTAAACAATTGGAGAGAGAATGGACGTTTAGGAGAAGATATAAGATGGACTGATGTAAATACCGAAGATGACTTACGTGGGACAGAATGGCAGACTTCTTAATACTAGGATGGAGGAACACAAAAGTGATGTTCGTTTGGGACATTGTTATAAGAGTGTTCTTTCTAGACTTACCAAAGGGTTTGTTGATGTTGACCATGAGTTTGACTGGGATAATGTTGAAATTTCACATAGTGGAAGTAATGAGAAAAAGAGAGAATTCATGGAAATGCTTTATATTAAAAAACAAAATAAGTTGTCTATTAATTTGAAAACTTATTTGGATAAATTAAACAAAAGTTATTCTAGTATGATTAATTACATTTAGCAATAGGTTTCCATGAATCTTGACTTTCTCTTATTTCTGCTGTGTTCATTACGGATTTACCTTTTGACCCACACTTAGATCTCAGGTATCTAGGAAATAGGAGGGGATTTGGTTGGTTGCCTTCTCATTTTTCTTTCCTCTTTTTTATTTTTGTCCAAAGAAACAAATCTTGTTTGTTCTTAGGAATTGCAATAGGAGCATTTTCTGGTCGTTGTCCAAATTTGATCGTTGGATTCTTGTTTTATTTTCAGGAATTCTATACATTAACTTGAGTATTGGACGTTAAATAGGATTTTGAATTTGATTTTATTCAAATTTAAAATTAATAAATTCAATGCTTTCTCGATGATTCTTTATTATAAATTTAAATTTAAAGTTTTTTCGGGTTTCAATCGTGTGTGAAACTATGAATCTTGCTGACGTTTCGTGAATATTGCAGTTCACTTCTTCAGGGCTGACCTAAAACTGAAGTTTCAGGTTATATTGTTCTTATATTATTCACCACGATGCCTGTGATTGGCCAGAGTGCCCCATGGTGGGGACTGGTCGAACTTGATTGGCCAATCAAGTTTTTTTAAAAACCCGGGAAGACGGAAAGCCAAATCGGGTTGGTATTATAACCATTGTCCCTATTGAGGTTATTAGGGTGTTTTAAGATTTCGATTGCTTCTCTATGTTTTCTTGGAAACATATTGTTAATGACCGACGCCAGCAGTCAATGTCGACATTGACTGATTTCCGACATTGACTGTGACATATATACAGTATACACACCCGTGTACAAATGTTGGGATCTGGCTCTGGCCATATCGGCCATATATCCCTAAACAATTTTTTTCTTGGAATAATATGGACAAGATTTCTTCTAAAATATAAGGAGAATAATTTCCATACGGAATAAATTAAAAATATTCATACCTGGTGACATAAAAAAACTTGAACATCGAAATATACGTACAATTTTTATCACGCCTGTCTATTCACGGAATACTAACCTGGCGCTATCTTGGCGCTATCTAGTTTTGCTACGTGTTTGACTTAAAGCTATCTACTGTCTAGTCGCAGTCTTGGCGGTATCTCGGTGTTCGTTACGAATTGGAATATATGAATACTGTCCAGATTCCAGCTAGTTTATAGACAGAATCACGGTTTAGACTTAAACAAAAATTACAGAAGTAAATGCAGAAAATAATAATTTTAACATAAAGATTGAAGTAATTAAAACACATGATTGCATAACTGCTAGAATAATAATTGAATGCACTGTATTAATTAGTTAAAATAAGAAACAATAGCTTGAACGTAATTGAAATCTTAATATACAAACTGTAGTCTCAACAACGATTTCTATTTAAGAAATATTTAAAAAACGTTTGCATTTAATAGAAATACATAGTAAAGTTCTGATAAATTGATATTAGTTATAATATGTATAATTCATCAATGTATTGTATTCATAATATTCCATAAAATAAACTTTCAACATAAATGATTTATTTAATTTAATACAATTATTTATGAAATGCTTCAATAATAATTTAGCCTAACGTATGAATTATTCAAAATAATGAACAATAATTATTGCATAACATAATCGCAAGTATAATCATACGAAACTTTATTATTTACAATTATTTGCTCACACATTGAGCATTTTTAATGATTACAAATTCTTCATGTTTTATTAGAATAAATATTACGTTGAAGTGGATTGAAGTTCATATCCGGCAAAAAAGAGAACATTTTCAACTTTCAGATAGCTCAGTGAGTTAAGGCGAGACGACAAAGTTACAGCAACTTATTATGGAGTTACAGCAAAACTTCGACACCCGACGTATGTTCAAAATTTGCGGGAACTCTTTTTTTCATCTTTTTATGTAGACAGTTTTAAAAATTTTTAATCAACTGCAAAATCTGTACATTAGTTTCATTTATTAAAAAATAATTATATTATTTATTATGAATCTTTTTTTATCAAAATAGAGGATTTGTCTAGAAACTAGTCGATCCGAGCGTTACATCCCAGTCTAGCCACTGGACAGTCAGTCTGTGGCGCGCCAGTGTCGACTCAAGGCGGACTAGACAGAAACAGTAGAAACTTTTGCACACGGACCATGTTAGCAGTGCGGGGTACGGTGGATATTACAAGTCACGCCCGTGTTTGTTGATTTTTATATTAATTATTATATGCATTTTTTTGGACTAGAAAAATGGTGCTGTAATGTAATTTCTGCTTTCAAATGTGTCTTATTGGGCGTGGTGAGCCCACACTTGTAGTTATTTACTACAAGAAACTATCCACCTAGAAACACTACCCGAATCGGGTAGTGTCACGCCTCCCCAGAAAGGGGATTACGCCTTAATGGTATAGTTAGAAGTGTAATAATGAAAAAACTGTTTTGACGGAAACAGATGAAAAAGTCTTCAGCAGAAATGGAGAATTTACAGCATATTTTGAAAGACTTGAAGGATGAAAATTTTATGTTTTTTTTATGTGAAGTATTTTTTTTTATGTTGTTCAGATGTTCAGGGGTAAGATATTTTATGTTTATCTATAGGACAGCCATCTAGACGTTCAAAGTTAGTATCTGTAGATATTAAAAACTGAAATGTTACTCTGTGACAACCGAAATTTTCTAACTGACATATCCGAAATATTACATGAAATTTATGATTACTTCAAATACCGACTGTAACTATTTGAAGAGTGTACTTATTTCTGATCATTTAAGCATTTAAGGAATTAATTGATAACTTATTTGTAAATTTACAATTAAACGTGAATCTTCATACTTAGACGAAAAACAGATAAGGCGTATGAAATATCAAACAGTTCATACGCATTCATTCAAGTTGAGGTTATGTTTAATATTTGTAAAAAAAATGAAAAATCAAAACGTGGTAAGTAAGCTGAGAACGAATGATCTGTAATCAGCATTTAAAATTTGGTATATTTTCGGTTACTTAAACTAACAGTTTATTATAAATTTACAATCATTTTGTCAGATGTATTCGAGTCAACATAATTTCAAACTTAAGAACCTTTTTCCGTCGTGTAGACACACAAAAGTCGTTATATAGTCGTGAAATTACAATGCGCGATACGCATGCGCTCGGACGACCATTCCAGGTCCGTACGTTTAGAATCGACCGTGTGATAAACGTAGATAAGTGTACGTACTCTCCGGATGTCTAGATACGGCCTAAAATTAATTAAATCTTGCAACATCACATACGGAGTAAAATGGTGCCGTATGTATCTTAGGCAGCAATATTGCTTGTATAATTTTTAACTTGGTCCTTTAGTCTGTAAAATGCAGTAGAAAGCTTTGTTACATTGTCTCTGACATATAAAACCACTTTTCACAATACGATGGAGATCTATATTGAACGTCAATGTTCAAAACTTTAAATCTGCATGGATTATTATTTTTTTACATAATTGAAAAAGACTTTATTGTTTAAAATGCTTTTTATGCCTCTTACTATTACAAGCTATTCTGTAAATGATATTCATAGAGCAAACAAGCAGTAAGCTTTCACAGTAATGAGTTTGTCTTTTATAAGAAATAATTGATACCTCATTATATCCCGCTACCTTACTTATCGTTCATTTCAAGTTTCGCCAAATTTTCACTGACTTCTTAGGTTAATTAAAAATTTTTTCCCCAAAGTAACGCAAAAGCTATCAAATTGAACGCGAAATCAGGCCAAATCGATGGTATGTGTATTATTTATATTTATATGTGTGTTATTATATATATATATATATATATATATATATATTTATCATATTGTATCGAGATATAGCAAAAAATGTAATGGTTATTTCAACGATTTTTATCATTATTTTCAACTCCGCGTGTAATTAAATTAATTTTTTCAGTTTAAAGTCTAATTTTTATATTAGTGTTTCAAATTCTTTAGAAAAAGTCCAGTTGTCCGGATACTTTTGAGTTATTAACCAATTTTTAAAAACTCTTCAGTTTGTAGAAAATAATATTAAGAATCTCATAAGGGATATTAAAAAGTTTGTGTAATCTAGAGTTATGTAACTTATAAACTGTGAGGTTATTAGTTTCCAGTTTGTTTGGTTTTCAAGACTTACTGGATTGTTTGTGCAGAAAATTATTCACATAATTACTGCAAAATTTTTTAGAATATCAGTGCAATTTCGAACTGTGCAATTAATGCTCGATGGTGCACAATGGGGCGAAATGAAAAAACGATGTTCAAAATAACCTGTAGGTCACAATTCTTCCTCGATTTTCAATTTTATTTTTTCAAAAAATTCAGCATTAAATTCTCAAGAAATCTGTTTATTAGACAAAGTCCGACAATGAGCACTGTCGTGGTCTTGCTAGTGTGCGTGCGACGTCATACATGCACACAACTCACGCTCTGATAACACATTGTCTCGCTCTGACTATTCTTTTTTACTGCAGTGGGGCGAAATAAAAAAACGATGTTCAAAATAAGCTGTAGGTCACAATTCTTCATCGATTTTCATTTTTTTTCAAAAAATTCAGTATTAGATTCTCAAGAAATCTGTCGAGACCGACTTTGAATTTTTGTTTGTATACATTTTTATAGAGTTGCAAATAGCGAAAAAATGTTGATTTTTTGAATTTTTCTTTTTATTTCTGTGTGCAAATTTTTTTTAGTGGCATCAGCCCTCAGGTTTGATGCACAAGGGTCGGTAGAAGAAAAAAAATTTGTTGACATTTCAAGTTATTTGTTATAAATAAATATTTGCAACAAATAGCCAGTATGATGGATTATGTTTTTTTTAAGTATATTTATGCATCGAAATCGCTCGTTCAGAGCAACGAGGTGAAATGTGATCATGAAAATGTGGTATGCGATATCATTTGTTAACTTTATCAACAAATAATATAAACAAATGCATGATTTGAACAGTTTTAGGCAGAAATAAACCGAATTTTATTCCGATTGTCTTTTAATCTAATTACCTGTGATGCACATTGATGTATTTTTGTCATTTGATGTAATTTGTGAAATTTATCAACAATTAATAAAAACAAATGCATGATTTGAATAGTTTTAGGAGAAACGAACCGAATTTTCTTCCGATTGTCTTCGAATCTCATTGCCTGTGATGCACATTGATGTATTTTTGTCATCTGATATAATTTGTTGAATTTATCAACAATTATCATAAACAAATGCATGCTTTGAACAGTTTTAGACAGAAATGAACCAAATTTTCTTCTAATTGTCTTCAAGTCTCATTGCCTGCGAAATACATCAATGTTCATCACAGGTAATGAGATTCAAAGACAATCGGAAGAAAATTCGGTTCGTTTCTGCCTAAAATTGTTCAAATCATGCATTTATTTATAATAATTCCTGATAAATTTAACAGATTATATCAGATGACAAAAACACATCATTGTGCATCACAGGTAATGAGATTCGATGACAATCGGAAGAAAATTCGGTTTATTTCTGTCTAAAACTGTTCAAATCATGCATTTGTTTATATTATTTGTTGATAAAGTTAACAAATAATATCGGATACCACATTTTCATGATCAAATTTCACCGCGTTGCTCTGAAGAAGCGACTTCGATGCATAAATATACTTCACAAAAACGTAATCCATCATACTGGCTATTTGTTGCAAATATTTGTTTATAACAAATAACTCTACATGTCAACAATTTCTGTTTTCTTCCACTGACCCTTGTGCATCAAACCTGAGGGCTGATGCCACTGAGAAAAATTTGCACACGGAAATAAAAAGAAAAATTAAAAAAATCAACATTTTTTTCGCTATTTGCCACTCTATAAAAATGTATACAAACAAAAATTCAAAAATCGGTCTCTACAGGTTTCTTGAGAATCTAATACTGAATTTTTTGAAAAAAAAAAAAATGAAAATCGATGAAGAATTGTGACCTACAGGTTATTTTGAACATCGTTTTTTCATTTCGCCCCACTGCAGTAAAAAAGGATTGTCAGAGCGAGAAAAAGTGTTATCAGAGCGTGAGTTGTGTGCATGTATGATGTTATCAAAAAAGGCTCACGCTATTTTCATCACTTGACGGCCCATCGAGTTATGCTACTGTCAATTCCAGTCCAATCAGCTGTTACTAGCTGTCTTTCTACTTCATCCTGGTCATATGCAGAATTAAAGCGAGTGAATCTTTCTTCCTCAACGAAGGTTCGTCTACAAGGCATTTTGCATTACTCAAAGATAGTCTTATTATGATTGAAATAAACACGTAAGGTTGCTTTGCTTATACTATTATATTTATGTTTTCATGACAGCATCAGTATTAATGCTATAATACCTAATTTGTGCACTCAATTTTCTGGCTTTTCGGCTTTGTGTATTCTTGAAATCATTTGTTAACTTGAATATCTAACAACCGTGCTGAATATTTTCGCTTCAGCTAAATGAGAATTTGCTCTCTAAATCTGAATCAGTGAAAAGTCACTGATTGTCAGTGAAATCTCACTCATTAAAATAGCTAGAATCCGGTCACTGACAAGCAGTGAAAAGTTACTTATTCATTCAGTGAATGTTTCATTTTTGAGAGTTGGTAGCACTGCACCACGTCAATTTAGCAGTCATAATAAAATAAGATTTTAGTAGATTCAATGAAATAATCATAGTAAAAACTTAAAACCCATAAATGTGATCAAATATTAAGTATCAAATATTAATCTCGCCTCAGTTTGGTTGAATTTGGCCCTGGCATAGGAAATTATGTGCTTGCGTTTCTCTCCATCCTCCTGCAGAAGTACAGCACCCATTCCTTTGGAGCTGGCATCAGTTTGTAGGATAAATGGTAATTTCGGATTGAGTCGACTGAGCTTCAATGGTTTGTCCGCCAGGGTTTGTACATTCTCGAAAGCTTCTTGGGCCATCGGGTTCAACTTATACGGCTTTGTAGTACATAATAAATCCGTAAGAGGCGTGGCTACCATTGAGAAATTTGGTAGATATTCTCGTATCCAATTACAGGTTCCTAGAAAGCTTCGGAGTTCCTTGCGGGTTCTAGGGGGTGTCGCTTCTTTTATTGCCTGAATACTCTCAGGGGTAGCTTGGTTTCCCTCGGAGGTCACTAGATGGCCCAGGTACTGTAATTTCGTTTTTCCAAAATGACACTTCTGCAAATTGCAAGAGAGCCCGTATGTTACTAGGCACTCGAAAATTAACCCCAGGTGGTAAATGTGTTCTTGCTCATTTGCTGAATAGATTATCAAATCATCCAGATAAGCTATTACGAACTGGGGCCCGTAAGTCCCTAGGACTTCCGTTATAATATTTTGGAACGTACAGGGGGCGTTTTTCAATCCAAACGGCATGACTCGGAACTGTTATTGTCCGCCCCCAGGGATGGCAAATGCCATATATTTCCGTGAAGCTGGGTTTACGGGTATTTGCCAATATCTACTTTTTAAGTCAATCGTTGAGAAGATCCTAGCTTGACCTAAATCTTTCATAGTTTCGTGGATCACAGGGAGGGGTTGTGCTGCATCGATGGTGAGATCATTTAGGCGGCGTTAGTCCACACAGAAGCGCTGACTTCCATCTTTCTTGGTTTGGATGGAGGGCTGTGAGCTGTATGGCGAGCTAGTTGGCTCGATAATTCGATCAGCCAGCATCTCTGGAATCTGTTCCTCCATTACCTTCACCTTGGCCGCCGAAAAATGGCGCTGAGCTTCCCGGACTGGCTGATGGTGCTTAAGATGAATCTCATGGTTTGTGGCGAGGGCTTTACGCAAATGTCCTCCTTGATGAAAGATGTGTGCGTCGCGCTGGGCTAATTCTCGGAAAGCATTAGCGACTGGACCTTTGAAATCGCTGATCAATTCTTCCGATGATAGGCTAGGTGGGTTGGCGGCAACTCGAGGTGTGCCAGAGATGGTGAACACTCGTTGTCTCTCTTGTGAACCGATATAGAGACAATCGGAATGGTGTGCGTGGACAACGTGATATTCTTTTAGCCAGGTTCTGCCCAGGATAAGTTGTTCGCCCAGGTTATCGGCGACGAAGAAGGACCTAGGGTAGGACCTGTGATTTTTTTCGACGTTAAGGTCGATTATTCCTCGAAGTTTGAGGGTGAGCCCTTCGGTAGCCAGGTCAGCTTTAGGTGGGCCTGGTTGAATCCTGTGGATTTATTGGGGGGTAAGAAACTCGGTTCTAATGATATTGTCGGATGAGCCGGAGTCTGCCAGAGCTTCTAGTTCCCTTCCTTCAACATAGGTCCAGAGGTGTGGTAGATTTCTTTTTGTACTGCGGGCGGCGGTTATTATTGGTTGGTGGTGTTGTTGTCGGCGGGCCCTTCGGTTTCCGCTGTTCTTCTTTGGTTTCCTGAGATGCCTTGGGGCTCCGCCACCCTTCTCCAGTTTTCCGACGGCTGAGTGGCCAATACTGGGCAGTCCCGGTAGTATTGGCGCCCTGGACGGTAATGGCAGGCAGGAAACTGGTCGAATACCCTAGAAAATGGTGCATTAGCTGCTGTACCTGTTGATTTTCTTGTTTCTTCGCTGGTTTTTCGTCCCAGGTTCATTTCCGCCTTGTCTGCTTCGGCCTGGGTGGCTCTGTCCTTCAATTCCGTGAAGGTTCTGGGCGAGGCCGCACGAGTGATGCGTTTGATGGAGGGGCGAAGTGTCTCAAACACTACGCTGACCAATTCAGTCTCTGTATTATTTGCTAGGAGGCGTTTGGCCAATAAGTATTTCTTTTGCAGAAATATTGCGGTGGGGTTTTTCTCTCCTTATTTGGCGGAGTAGAGGGAGATTGTTTTCCACTACTTGACTGGCATATTTATATCGAAAGCCTTCGAAAAATGATTCTCATGAGAGGTTACAAGATTTCAGGGGCGTCCATCGTTTTGCCGCTTCTCCTGACATTGATCTTCCGGCAATCCCAGTCCAATGGTTGGCTTCGGTGCCAGTTTGCTTGAAGTATGTCCCACATTCTTGTAGGAAGGCTTCTGGATCCTCGTGACTTAGTCCAGAAAATTCCGGCAAGGGGGGTGCTGGTGTTTTTAGTGCGCGGATTATTTGGCGCATATCGTCGATGGAAACGGTCGAGGGGATAAAGCGGAAATCTTCCGGGTTTCTAGGATTGGGTAGGCTGTGAAAGTTTGTAGAAGCAGGGCTGGGTTGCCTCGTTGTAAACGTCGGAAATGACGTATTGTTTGCAGCAGGGATGGGTTGTTAGGCGAAGGTAGGGAGTCTTCGTGATTGGTTTGGTAGTGGTGTGTTTGGTAGGAAAGTAGGTACATGGTGGGTTTGGGAAGGGGTTGTTGGGTGAGGGTTTTGTATATTACCCAGGACAAAGAGGGTGGATGCAGTAGAGCTAGTTGTTGCGATGTTTTCTGTTTCCACCAGCGAGCTTGATGTTAATCCCGTTGAGTTGGTTTTCCCCGTCGGCCATGTTTGTTATGTTAGGAGAGGGCGCCACCGGATTTTCTATGCCACTTCCGGAAGTGGGGAATGGATTGTTGCGTGTTGCTATGGTTCTTTCCTGCAGTTGCTTTTTTTTTTGAGTGTGTAGAACCATTTCAACGTGATTTTTTTTTTGCCCGGTTAGTCTTTTCAGGGTCGTGACTTTGTGATATCAATCACAGGAAAATTTCTTTTCAAGCCCCACGAATTGGGCGGCCAATTGATATGCTCCTTACTTTTGGTTGGGATTTGTTGGAAGCAGTAAGAAGGATAATCGTCGGGGATAATAGATTTTGATCTACTGAGAGAAAGTGAGAGGGAGTTATCTCATGAGATAAGGAGAGACAGGAGAGATAGGGGACCCATAGGAGGGAGTGAGAGGAAATGTTTCCATTTTTTTTTGTAGAGAAGGGATGTATGGTAGATAGATTTAGAGGGAGGTTTAAGTGAGAGGGGTCTGGCTACCAGCTCCCAAACACTTCTAACGTTCTGGGCCCGTGCGCGCCCTTTTAACGGGAAAGCTATGTGGGCGTTGCGTGGGAGTCGAGCGGAGAGGGTAGAAAATCGTTGGAGGGAGATGCGCGCGTCGAGCTACGCGCACGCTGTTCTCGCGACACTCGCCTCTACTCACCCTGCCGCCTTGCTGACGTCACAGCTGACGTCACTTCACACAGTACCTCCTTCTCTCGCTCTTACTCGCAGGTCTAGTTGCTAGTTATTATAATTCTAAGATGGTTGCCGACTGAATGAATGAACGTCGTCTGCGAGAGTGTTTTGAATCTACCAATAAAAGAGTCTCGCTCTATGCGAGCCGCGTATAACAATTTCTTTACTTTCAAGATTCGACTGTCATGTACACACCCGTCGAGTAAGTTCTTTTTATGCGGGTTAGAATATATTTTTCCCGCAGTAAATTCAGCACACTTACAGTTCGAAAATTCAAAAATTTATTTCTTAAAAAAATTATTTATGCTACTTAAGTAAAAGAATAACAACAACGCTTTACTTTAAAACCCGGGGGTTATGTCTCGCATGATTTACTCTGGTGTTACTGAATTGATTAGTGAAAAGTCCGGAATCACTGATCAATCAGTGAAATGTCCAACTACTATTTCAATCAGTGAATTTTTCACTGATCCATATTTAGAAAGTGCGTAACTTATTTCTAGCCTTATAAGCGCTAGTATTCGTGAATGGTAATAATTATTTGAACCTCATGAAAAAATTGGAAACTTCAGGTACCGAGCTTATTTCGTTACTAGAAGCTATTTCGGGATCGGAAATTAATTTTAAGAAGCTCGTTCTCGATAAACAAAACGAAACCACTGTCAGAGGTCCTCTCGTCAGACGAGACTCAGTAAGCTTCCTTGTAGTGGATCCATCAAATTCAAAAGTACACCTTCGAACCTGAGTTACTCGCACTTCAACATGACAATAAGATAAAACAAAGCTCGTATTTAAAAACATAACACTCATTTTAAGCTGCGTCTGGTGTATGCATTGGGGAAGACGTTTAGATAATGCCCCAATTAAATACGATAAAAAGCATCCCATTATCCTACCGTGTCATCAAATAAGTGAGCTTATTGCACATCACGCTCACATTCGATCATTGCATTGCGGTACACAACTTACTTTACGTACGTTACGCCAGGGATTTTGAGTTTTAGGAACTCGCTCACGTGTCAAGAAAACACCAAGTCGACCTTTTACGCATACTAGAGTTGACTATGCGGATCCTTTCAACGTACGCGTATCACCGGGGAGAGGGCAAAAAAGTTATAAGGGTCACGTAGCCTTATTCGTCTACTGTGTGACTCGAGCCATATATTTGGAACTTGTTTCAAATTACTCATGTGAAGCTTTTCTAGCAGCCTACCACCGCTTTTCAAATCGTCGTGGATTAACAGCTCACATTTTAAGCATCAGTTTCGCCGGATAGGGCCGTTGTCGAATAATAGCGACGACTTAACCTATTTGACCCCCGGAAATTTTTTCATTGAGGCACCACTATTGAATCCCCCTGAACAATCGGTTGAATTTGTTGCAGAAAATCGACTGTCTCGTCGGCAGGTCGTTCAACATGTCGTGGAGATTTTTTGGCGAAGGTGAGCGATCGAATATTTACACTCTTCACAGTGCCGATATAAGTGGACTTGTGAACAATTCAACCTTAAAATTGGTGACTTAGTATTGATGCGCCATGACGGTCTCCCTCCAAGTAAATGGTCACTTGATCGTGTAATTAAATTCTACCCAGGAAAAGATGGCTTCATTCGCTCTGTTCGTATTAAACTGGCCACTTCAGAATTTTACCGACCGGTTCATAGTGATCGGAATAGCAAGAAAAGCTGGCCAAAATTTAAAAATTGATTTTTTTGTTGCGTAAAACCAAATACGGTATTCTATAAACAATTAATCTCTGCATCAAATGCTGGAAGGATTGAGCTCGTTCTTACGCACGTGGGCTTTGAGAGGGCCCGAAAGATGGCCTGCTCGAGGGGCTATTTATTGCTCCAAAGAATCCGGTTCGGACTTCGCTTGAATGGCAGCAAGGCCGTGATACAGTCACCGGAACGTACGGTGTATCACCATAGTTACCATATATAAATAATTTGATTAATTTAAAAATTATTAGAATATTGATTCATAAAAGTAATTTGTACATGTGTTTATTATGAGATAAAAAAACACGAGAAGAGATTGGCAATCGTCCAAACAAGGATGGGTTTTATAGATGTAAACATTGACTGAATAAAATAAGCGATAACTGACTTAACCCGAATCGAGTGAATGCAGCTTCAAGTACGAACTGGAATATCTGAAATTTCCGTTGACTGCCGAGATTCCCCAGTGACTGCTCTGGGAGTGCAGGATTTCCACGAAGGATTTCCTCGCCATTTCTGGAGTCGCATTCACATGATTTCTTAGTGAATAGCCCCTCGGGCCTGCTCCCATACTTGCGCGAGACGTGTCGAAACGTCAACTTAGACGCTCGGTTGCAAGTGCTCTACATTTTTTTTAAGCGCGTGATTTCATTGACAACATATGAAGAGAGTTGCTGGAGGTTCGTATGATAACATTTCAATACAAGTTGTATTTTATTAATGCATGAAGTATTATAGTAGAAACCTCCAAGTTTTTATGTCAGAAATGTTTAGCGAACCAAAAGTTTATTAAAGAACATGATCTCAAAAAAAGCTTCGCGCTGCTCCGCTATGATTCCTATCAAAACATAAGCTCAACGAGGTGTTGATTGAAAAAATAAAAAAATTTTCCTGCGTCTAACTGCGACTTTCGTTTTAAACACGTTTACAAGACAGGTGTACGCACATGGTGATTAGGCGCTGTGGAGCCCAAACTCGTAAACAATAAAATCATTGGTCAGTTTTTTCAAATTTGGTCCTCCATTTTTTAGTGGTTGACAATTTATACCTCAAATTAAAATTCCTTGACCAGGAGAACATAAGGGTACTGAGTTTCAAGAAAGTTTGCTCACTATTTGAATTTTGGCCAACCTTTCGGGTGTTTCCGACCACTGTGCGATTGTTAAACTTTGCTTATTGCCTCTTTCATCTAAAACCTCTGTAGAGTTGTGCAAAAACTCTTCAAACGACTGGAGTAAAATGCAAAAAAACTCTAGTAGCATAGTTTCTGATTTACCAGGACACTTGCTTCTAATTTACGAGAAGAAATTTGTAGCGTATTTTATGAATATTTATATCATGTATTGTTTGTACTAAGAGGGTTATATTTTACTCACTTCAAAATTAATTCCTAATAACGAGCGGCAATACTGGATTTGGTAACAATATAACGTCAAATATATTTAAAGCTTCTTATCATTATTTCAAGACTGTTTGCCATAGCGGATGGTAGCCTATTCTACAACAAGCATTAATTTATTTTTGATTCTCTTCCGTGATGCACTCGCACACGAAGAGAGCGGTATGTTTGGAATATGAGCGAATATAGTTTGCTTATGATTACTATACATGTAATCCGCTTGTGTTTGTTTGTATATTCAGTAGCGTCTTGCATGACTAGTCCGTGTACGAATCAACGAGCATCGCGTAGGTCGTACTAAGTCGTTCAAACCTAAGTAAGGTAATAATTACAAAAAAGGTAAATGTTCTATCACGTGAACTTGTCTCAAGACGCAATGTTGAAAACAGTGTAACTCTTAGAAGGTAGCAATAAAATTACACATTATTTCTTGCGCCAAATTCCAAGAGTTTGTCTTCCCATTTTTTCCCTCCCGAATCCAAGAATAATTTTTCTGAATAACAAGCAAGTTTTGTTACAAATGTTTAATAGCTCATTTCACAACAAATACAAAATTAAATTATCTCCATTATTGTCATATGTCGTTTATCACCCAGGAGAAAAACATTTTGTTGTTCTAATTTTTTATAAAGGAACTCACACAATCTTTACGGAAATTGGGTTTTGATTGAATTGACCCAATTTTATATATTTAGTAGTACTACCATATATATCAAATTGGACCAATTTAACCGAAACATAATTTCCATAACAAAAGTGCGGAGCTCTTTATTCATACATATATGTGTGATTTACTCTATTCTTCCACTATGTAAATTAGTTTTATTTATCGAAACAATTATTGGAATCACTTAAGTGATGTTTAAGTATTCCGGGTTTCATTCTTCTATAGGTCATGAGTTTTTCAATATATTATTTAACTGTGTTTCGTTTGAAAATTTATGATAACACAAAGCAAGGTATTGATGTCATTTTTTGAGATAGTAATTTAGAAGGTGAAACTCTCGTGCAACTTTAAAGTAAAGCAAAATTACGGTTCTTGAGGTAATGGGTGAACAAGCTTTGCTGGAAACCATCCAAAAGTACTACATACTCTGTTACAGATTTTAATGTAACATCTATATCTTTCCTTAATAAGACCTTTAACTAAAAGAAAACTATATTTTCAGATATTGTAAGCGTTAGCATATCAGTTAATAGAGTAAAAATTTGATATACAGGGTGAACCTGAACTCATCATATTTCTTGTAGGTACACATTCCTTGTACAAAACTGAACAAAAAACTACTGTGACAAAATGTTGTACAATTGAATACTATTGAGAGTTGTAAAGAACCAATGGGAGCTCGAACAAGTGAGGGTAATATGTTTTGAGAACTTCACGTTGCTTCGAAATTGTTTGTCTCTGGCGAATATTAGAATTACTGAATTGAAGTGCATCACGTTCTAGAGTTCGCGCAAGATGCTTATGCACGCGCTGGAATAGCGAGTTCCCATTGGTTGTTTACAACTCACAATAGTTGAAAAACTATTGATCGTACAACATTTTGTCACAGTAGTTTTTTGTTCAGTTTTGTACAAGGAATGTGTATGTACAAGGAATATGATGAGTTTAGGATCACCCTGTATATGATAATGTTTTAAAGTTTGCTAAACTGGCTTTTATTCCGTTAGATCTTCTCCATGTCTTGAGGAGCAAGGGGCGTATAAAGAATATAAGTTTGGAAGAATTTTCATTGAAAACGATTGTTCATATACTCTGAGTTATATGTAAAGTAATATTAAAGAAATATTTATTTGTATTATTCAGATATTTCGCACTATAATTAAGAGCAGGATAACAAATTTAACCTCTATATAGGAAAAGATTCCTGCCCGAAGATTTTTTTTGCCGACTCCGATGTTGTTTTGAGATGCAACAAAAATGGGACATAAAAAAAATGACGGCACAATAAAAATTTTCATCGTTTAAAATAAGATGAAACAAAATCGACACCAATGGTTTTCTGTGCTTATAAAGGCCAATTATTTCTGCAAAAACTATATTGTTTTTCAATTACTTTACTGATGATTTAGTCCTTGATCGCTCATAAAATTTAAAGACAAATCTTTCAGATTATATACGTTGTACTATTTTTTGTTATATTCTTATTATATGGTTGTGAGACATTCATTTTTGAATAAAGTAGATCATGGAGCTTATTATAAAAAAAGGAATTTGGAAAAGTTATCGTTCAATATCAACATTAAAAATTTCCAGTGTCACATTTTTGGACATTTATTAGTTTTTTTATTGTCAAAATATCAAAAGACGAGACAATTTCACGGAAAAAGCATGCACAATGTAAATTGTACGCGATCTTTTAGTTATTTGATTAAAAAATCATTTTAATAATTTATAAAAACCTCATGGTCGATTTTAATACACTTTGATAAATCTTTTGCTTGATTCTGATAAAACGCTCTCTTAAAGTATTTGGTAGATTCATTTTTAGGGTTTCGTAGCCACGGGCTGAAACCCTTCTAGTTACGGTCGGGTGTTCGTCCGTTCTTCCGTCGTACTTTTTTCAAGGAGGGGAATTGAGGGGAGGTGAAAGTAAGTGGATGAGGGAAGGGGAAATTTGAGATGAAGAGGTTTTAACGACTTAAGTTTTTTTGTAAGGAAAGTAATTTACAAAAAATAATTAAAATTGATTCTGTTAAGACTTAAATGAACGTATCAAGTGGGCTGGGGACACCCGTGGGAATTCCGACATGAGTTGAGTGTGCGGGAAAGACAGAAATATGATAAGCCCGCCTCAAAGGGTGGAATTTGTACTGCGGCAATCAAAAATGGATTTTAAAGCTGAATACCAGTACCATACGATTCCAATATCAGAAATAAAAAAAAATTCCGTTCCCCCACAATAAATTCATAAGTTTGGCTGAAATGGCCATTTTTTGACCATTAAACCTAAAGTTACTCTAAAACCTGACATGCTAGACCGTTTCTGCTGCCGGATTCGTTTTCAGCGTCAAACACTCTAGAAGATCCACCTTCTGTCATTTTTGTAAGTGACCCTTGAAGGACTGTGTTATTACTTATATATGTGGTATGCCTGGATTCGTAAAAGAATAAGGTAAAAAGGATATTAGTCAGATTTCAATAAATATTGATGACATTAAAAATATGCTTGGTCAAAGTAACCCTATTTTTGGAAACTAATTTCTCGGTTTGTAACGGTTATTTAACAATTAAAAAAAAAGATCCCTATAAGAAACACTATTTTTTCTAGTAGATTGAGAAATTGCAATTAAAATTGTAACTAGATATCAAGTATACACCAAACTCTCGGTTTAGTAAAAGTGTCGGAGGTTGCCTGCAAATAGCCTTGATACTGAATCGGGGGAATCAAAACGTAAACAGTCAGGGCCTTGTGAACCATTTCCCATTGGAATGCATAATATTGCGCAATATACATCATGTGAGTACACGTGCACTGCGCCTTTCTGCTACCCTACTGGGTTTTTTCAGGCAAGAGTGGCTACCGTCTCTCGCCCCGCGAGCTAAGGAACTGCGTGGACCAGCAGCTGTAGGAATTACTGAACCGCAGGTCACAAAAACGCGGTTCTGGTGTATTGGGAAACTATCCCAATGAAATGTTTTGATTAGATGAAAATTAAAGAAGTGCAGGGTAATGGGGAGACCGCGGTATGAATCCAGCAGCGAGGGTAGGAATGCCACGGTATTAATCCAGCAGCGGGGAGAGGAGGCCGCGGTAGTATTTCGGCAGCAAGGAAAGAGAAAGCCGCGGTATAAACTCGGCAGCGAGGGAATGGAGGGTCACGGTAATAATCTAGCAGCGAAAAGGGAGGGGGGGGGGAGCGAAAGTAAGAACTCCCGGGATAGTTTGGCCGAGAGTTTTATTTTACACTAAATACAGAGGGGGTTTTCCTCGGTTCGAAGACCGGGAGGGACTGGCTCACGTGCTAACGCAAGGCCTTTTTTAGGGAAGCGACGAATTAGAGGAAATCGTGCCGCCTCTGTCACTCTCGCCCGAGTCTCTTCGCCTCTCCTTCTATCAGGGAAGATGGAGAGGCTAGGCGCTTAGGGCAAGACAGATTTGCGTTATCTTTGCTGCCCGTAGGATATTGAAGCGACAAAGACAGTGATAGTCCCAAACTCTTGCCTCTCTATAACTAGTTCTTATTTCTATCGGCAAAAGAAGTGTCTGAGAGATGGAATCAATGTATTAGGTTAAGAGCGT
This sequence comes from Andricus curvator, assembly GCA_932195095.1. Taxonomy (NCBI): domain Eukaryota; kingdom Metazoa; phylum Arthropoda; class Insecta; order Hymenoptera; family Cynipidae; genus Andricus; species Andricus curvator. The sequence goes on along the minus strand of CAKNYM010048125.1, from coordinate 28,796 downwards.
TCTGCCTGTTAAAATCTATCGGCCGAAAGAAGTGTCTTTCAGAGACAGGATATCAACCTAAGCGAAAATATATATTTTTTTAAAATGATTTTTGGTTGGTTTTCTATATTTATAGCGCTTAAGGCGCGTATAATAATTCCTATCCGGAGAGGGGAAAGACCCTCGTTTCTTCTTATTTAGTTTTTATTTTCTAATAGAAAAAGCGTATTATTAAGTACCTACTAATTAATTATTATTATTTCTATTATACCCGGCCGGGGCTATCTTAAATTTCAGTAGGGTGGTTTCTTATAATTAATTAAGTACTAGAAATATAGTAGGGAAGCCTATTTATCTCATTAATTAACTCATAACAAAATGTTCTCAATCTCATTTTTTTCTTATTAACTATCTTATAACCCAAATTGCTTAATCTAATTGCGGCTTCCGACGGGGCTTGTACGGCTTGGTGTCTCGGCAGAAAGCTGCTCGATCTCTTCTCATCCTGTAGCGCTTTGCAGCGTCTAATAGTTCATCTCTTGCATCTTCATCTGAAGAATAAACCTCATCGTCTTTACAAAGCTGGGCTCTTCGCCGTCGCTATCATCTGGGCACGGTTGTACAGTACAACGTTGCTTGATTGTGCCGTTGCCTCGGTGTGCATGTTTGAGATCTGCACTCGGTTGTCGACCGCAGTTGCAGTCTGAGTGCTCCCGGTTGTGGACAGTTCTAAAAACTCGCTGTACCCCGGTGGCTTGGTTGAACCCCGGTTGTGGCTGCGGTCAGGGCAGCTGTACCCCGCTGGTGAGATCTGCATTCGGTTGTTCACCGCAGTTTCAGTGTAAGTGCCCACGGTTGCGTCCAGTTCTGAAAAGTGGCTGTACGCCGGGGGCGAGGTCCGGCCCCGGTTGTAGCTGCTGTGATTGCAGCTGTGGCCCCGGTGTTAAGATCTGCACTCGGTTGTCTACCACAGTTGCAGCGTGAGTGCCCCTGGTTGTGGTCAGTTCAAAAAACTAGCTGTACCCCGGCGGCGAGGTCTGGATCCCGGTTAAGGCTGCTGTGAGGGCAGCTGTATACCAATGGTAAGATCTGCCCTCGGTTGTCCACCGTAGTTGCAATGTGAGTGCCCCCGGAAGTGGCATATTTTTTGGGAAACTACATCCTGGCTGGTATGTAGTCCGAAGGCCAGCTTGACGGTGAGTTGGACATCCTTCTGCCAATGGTTGTATCACAAGCTCTTCTGTGAATCGTGGCTATTTTTTGCGTGTCCGATTGTTGGATCGCCAAGTGATACAAACTCTTTTAACGTAAATGAGGTGAAAGGGATCGTAGTGCATTATAATGGGATGTATTAACGTTTTGAAATCAGTGGCATTTGATGGATTGGGTAGAAATCGATGGTAGATGGTTCAGTATGTCGCATTAATAGATAAAAGTGTGTGTGTGTGCATAACAGACGGGAAGGTGGTGGAGAGCCGCGGTATTAATCCAGAAACGTGGAAAAGGGGAAGGCCGCGGTATGAATTCAGGAGCGTGGACAAAGGGGGAGGACGCGGTATTAATCAAGCAGCGAGGGAGGAAATGCCGCGGTATTAATCCAGCAGCGAAAAGGGGTGGGGGCGGGTGGCGAAAGTAAGAACGCCTGGGATATTTTGGTCGAAAACCTTTTCTTCACACTAGATACAGAGGGGGTTTTTCTCGGTTCGCAGACCAGGAGGGACCGGCTCACGTGCGGTTGACGCGGCGCGCGCAACTCCCTTCTCGCAGAAGCCAGGAGTAGCTTATACCATAGATGAGGCTTATACTTCGCGTGAAACTTATGCAGCTTATTTTATTTCGATAGAATTTGTTACTAATAGAATAGAATATGAGGAAAGTGAATTTTAAATACTTTAAGATTTTGACTAAACAACTAACTTATAATAAATTATTTATTAAAAAACTTTTCTATCCATGGAAGCTTTAAATTCTTCTTCCGATATAATTATTAAGTATTTGCACATTAATATGCGAGTTTAAAAATATTTATGCTTCTGGTAAATATTGCTAAGGATCTCAGCTAAAATATCCGATGATATTGAATTCTTAAAATTGCATGAATAAAATATTATAAATAATTTTCCTACCTTGAACGCTATTTGAGAAAATTTTAATTATTCAGTCGCGACATTGCTGTCGTGTTCCGCTTGAAAATGAGGATATAGGTAGATATACTTAGTCACGGTGCGGCTGAACCAGGTTTAAATGAAAGTTACCAAAGATTCTCTCAAATAAACGATCTTTCATGAATTTATTTTTTATTTTTATTTATTTATAACTTTATGAGTTGTTTATAAATTTTCAAATTAAGAGAATTTAAGCATTACCATAAACATTGGAATTTAGACATTACCATAAACAATACAGAAATCCCATTTGCTACGAACTTTCATTTAAACTTTATTCAGCCGTACTACTCGCTTCTGCGAGTAGGGTGTTGCGCGCGCCGCGCCAGAGACCCGATCCCATGGGGCGTAAAAGTTGCTAAGTCAGGGACTAGAAGCTTGTCTAACGCAGACAGTGTTGCCAAATCGCGCGATTAATCGCAAATTGGGCTACTTCAGAGGCTCTGTGCGCGACTGAAATTGGTGATTTGCGACAAGTCGCAATTTGGGCTACTTAAGTGCGAGAGGCCCGCGAATTGGGCTATTTTGCGATCGCAGCCCCAACGTCGGCTCCTGTGCTCTGATTGGTCGAGACGTTAGCACTAACAGCAATCGCAACGTCGGCCATTACGCTGTTGAGCCAAAGATATTATACACCTAGATGCGGCAAGTGGCGGCGGAGTGGGGATAGAATTATTAGTAGGGTAAGATAAATGTAGACGGCGCTGTCGGCGAAAATCTTGCCGTCCCCGCTGTGCCTCTCTACCCGCTGAAGTATCCATCCCCTCTTAACAGTTGTCGTGAGTAAAACGGGCAAAAGAGGCGCTGTCGCCGAAAGGAATGTCAGTAGATAATATAGTTTTCTGAAAATATTCATGATCACTAGAGCAATTCGAAGTTACCCGGCGATCAATCTCAATAACAATCAATAAACAAATGAATATTTATCACTGTTTAATGAAATTATATTCCGTTCTAATTCAACTGTAAATAATAATTGCATGGTTTTTGTTTAATATGATCCGTTTAACTTTTAATAATAATTATATAAAAGATATAACGATTTGCATGATATATTGTTCAAAATTGCAGTGTAATTAACGAATTATAATTTCGGTGTGAATTTCGCTATTTTGAATAACGTAACGTAAATAACAACCGAGTAGTGAATATTTTGTAACTTTTATAACAGAATACGCCAGAATAGAAAAAAGAAAAGATAACGTAATTTTTTTGATTCACTTCGACCTAATTCAAAATTGAGGCACCGGATTGCAGAACTGCCTGTGCGCTCGGTACGTCTCGGCCTAGTAGGCAGTAGAGTGGGGAGCGCCACTGAACGCGTTGATCGAGGGAAAAAATCAATTTAAAACGCAATAATCAACTTGTCATTTTTCTGTTAATAATTGACGAATCGAGTTGATTTTTGCGTAGAAACATTCCCTAGACTTGTGCGCTTCTCACAGATCCAATAGTTTGGTGAAATTGTTCATTTAACTTATTATTAACAATGAATAAATCAAATATTAGAAAATTCCAAAATTAATTTAAAAATCGGTCAAAATGAGCAATGTCGGTTTATTCGTCATACATTTGGGAGTATCACATTGAACATTCAGTTCAATTGGTTGTTATTTGCGCTATCAATTTGTAGTTAGAAGCTTTCTTATTTCACAGAACTTTTAATTCGCAATGTAAAAACGAAGAGTTTAAAGGAACATGTAATGATAAAATGTATGTATAAAAAAAAGTTGTACACAAAAACGTTTATTTGATTTTAATACATTGTTAATGATTTCTTTCCCATCACAGATCATTATTATCAATCATCCTAATACATACATTTGCACAGTTTTGAAAATACTTCTAGGATACAGTTGCATAGCTTTAAAAACCATAGATAAAATGAGATCCTTTTTTCTTTTCCCTGTCTTCTTCGCACTCAAGTTTGCGAATCTTATGTTTCTTAGAACAAAGTGTAAACAAACGCGTGAAAGGACTAATCACTAATGTAAACAAATCAACACTATACTAAAAAATGCTCAATAATTCAGTCGTTTTTGGACCGTGGCATAGAATAATTGCAGTTCTGAATCATTCTAAAGTATTCTTTGCTTTCGAAAAGTTATTCTTGTTCTGAAAATGTGTGATGGGAAAGAAATCATTAACAATGTATTAAAATCAAATAAATGTTTTTGTGTAGAAATTTTTGTTATACATACATTTTATCATTACATGTTCCTTTAAACTCTTCGTTTTTACATTGCGATTTAAAAGTTCTGTGAAATAAGAAAGCTTTTAACTACAAATTGATAGCGCAAATAACAACCAATTGAACTGAATGTTTAGTGTGATACTCCCAAATGTATGAAGAATAAACCGACATTGCACATTTTGACCGATTTTTAAATTAATTTTGGAATTTTCTAATATTTAGTTTATTCATTGTTAATAATAAGTTAAATGAACAATTTCACCAAACTATTGGATCTGTGAGAAGCGCACAAGTCTAGGGAATGTTTCTACGCAAAAATCAACTCGATTCGTCAATTATTAACAGAAAAATGACAAGTTGATTATTGCGTTTTAAATTGATTTTTTCCCTCGATCAACGCGTTCAGTGGCGCTCCCCACTCTACTGCCTACTAGGCCGAGACGGACCGAGCGCACAGGCAGTTCTGCAATCCGGTGCCTCAATTGTTCAACTGCAGACGATTTACATATCTGAAATTTTACATTCATTGACAATGAAATTGTCCTTCCATTTTCTGCACATGAAGTTGATATGATTTGATTGGGAAAGTTTAGATTTTAAGAAATTTCTAATTTCTTATGTACACTTTACAATTAACCGACAAAGACGAATTTTTAACAAAATACATGAGTTTTCAACAAAATAAATACATTTTTAACTAAAAAGTATCAATTTTACATCAAAAATAGAAGTTCAATTTTCAGTTAAAAAATAACTTTCAACCAAAGGAATTTTCAACAAACTAGTTAAATTTTCAACCAAGGAGATGAACTTTCAACTAAAATGATAAATCTTTAACTGAAATAGTTAAATTTTCAGTTAAAAAATAATTTTTCAACAAAACTAAAATGAAGAATCTTAAAAAATGACTTTCTTACGAAATTATTGAATTTTTCACAAAGTAGATTAATTTTTAACCAAAAGAGGTGAATTCTCAATGAAAAATGTAATAGTTGATATTTCAACCAAAACAGATTTCAATTTTAAATGGAAAATAGTTGAAGTCAACCAAAAAGACGAATATTCAACAAAATAGTCGAAGTCTCAACAACAACAACAAAAAAACAATTTTCCACAAAAACAGTTGAATTTTAAGCAAAAAAGGATACTTTTAAGCAACATTGTTTCATTTTCGACAAGCTAGATTTCTTTTCAATCAAATAGTTGAATTTTCAACTGAAAAAGATATAAAATAACTTGATGTTGATTGTTTTTTATCTACTAGTCTAAAATCAATATTCAAAATATTGATTTTAGACCAGTAGACAAAAAACAGTCAACAACAAATTATTTAATACAATTTATCTGGTCAAAACCATAACAACAACAATATAGAAAAGATATATTTTTAATAAAAAGGGAATAGTCACATTTTCAATTTAAAAAATTCATTTTTTACCCCCCCCCCCACACACACACACACACACGAATTTTCAACAAAATAGTAAAATATTCAACCTAAGAGATGAATTTTTAATTAAAATTACGCATTTTCAAGGAAGGAGATGACTTTTGTACCAAAAAAGACGAATTTTTTCCAAAAGACATGAATTTTCACCCAAGAAGTTGCATTTTCAATTAAAAAAGTTACATTTTTAATGAAAAATGGAATAGTTACATTTTTAATTTGAAAAACTAAAATTTTATCCAATGGAAAAACTAATTTTCAACATAATAGTTAAGTTTCAAACAAAGAGATGAATTTTCAACTAAGAAAGATAAATTTTCACCACAAATGAAATAGCTAAATTTTCAGTTCAAAAAATTAATTTTTTAACTAAAAATCTGATTTTCAAGAAAATATTTACATATATATGAGTTAAAAAAATGTTGAACCTCTGTTTGACAGCCTTTTACACAAAAAATTTGTTATCCTCTTTGTCAATACGAAATTCATTGATATGTTTAGTTTTTCAATGGTTATTACTCTTAATTTTCTGTCTGTATCGTTCAGAGAGTGTACAATTTCAATCCTTCACGTCATTACTTTACAATGATTTATTAAATATATTTGACCAATTAATAGCTAAGTATTTATTTAATTATAACGATCAGAGAACCAATTTTTGAAACAATTTTAATTTTACTTAAATTATAAATTGTAAACTAATATAACAGAGAATTCAATTCGCAATTCATATTGTCTTATTATACCTTAATATGTACGTTATTATGCTAGATAAAAATTTGCTTTTGAAATTATAAAAATTCAAAGAATTATAGGTAGATATGACGTGTTGAAGAAATAGAAAATATTTAGGGAAAAATAACAAAATCATTGGGATCTAATTTCTAACAGGAGTATCAGAAGTGCCCCGCCCTCTCGCCCGAAATGTATACCTGCTTTTCTTTACATCTCCAGGTTTAATCGTTAAATTTAAAGGATGGGGTACTCGGGAAATTTACTAATGCTAACAAAAGCTATTGAGTGAACATTTCAAGGACACTTTCCTGCATCAAGTTTTAGGTTTCTTGTTTGAATTTTAGAATTTAGATCTTTCAGACCAGCCAGAGATATAACTGATCCTTAAGATTTTCAAAAAAGGCACCAAAAAGACTTTTCTGAGACGCTATTGATTTATACGTTTCGTGAAATTCTGCGTCGAATGATATATACTTTGAAGACACAATTTTTTGACACCTCATATATATAGGGGCCGTTCAAAAAATGCTGAAAAATACAACAAATTTTTTAACACAGCGACAAATCAGACAAATCAAATTTTGTATTCGAAATGATAATTTTTCGAGCTGGAAAAGGGAAGGGAAAAGTTCTGTCGCACCCTATCCCTTTTCCAGCTTTATGATTTCTTTACAAAAATTGACAGAATTACTCTATTTAAAAATTTATGATCAAAAAGTCTTTTCTATTCATGCGTCAACTTTGAATTATGTCGATGAAAAAAGTTTTTCTGTTTGAAGCAGATGACTCAAATAATATAAATGAGCCATAACTTCCTTAATCTTCAATAAAGTGTATTAATATTATAGATCAATCGATTTTCCTCGATCAAGAAATCTTTTCCGTTCTTGCATCAATTTTGAATTATTTTAGTGAAAAAAGTTTAATATAAAAAATCGTTTTTTCAAATATTATGCATTACCATAGCTTCCTTACTCTTCAATAAAATGTATAAATGATATGGGTCAATCAATTCATCTTGAATCAACACAACTTTTCTATTCTCGCATTAACTTTAAATTATGAGAATGAAAAAATTTTTACTATAAAAAACGATTTTAAAAATATATAAATTACCATAACTTCCCTACTTTTTAATAAAATGTAATAAAATTGTAGGTCAATCGATTCGTCTCCAACCAGGGAATCTTTTATATTTTTGCATCAAATTTGAATTATGCTAATGGAAAAAGTTTTACAATAAAAAACCGATTTTCAAATATTATGCATTACCCTAGCATCCTTACTCTTCAATAAAATGTATTAATATTATAAGTCGATCGATTCTACTCGAATCAACACATCTTTTCTGTTCTTGCATCAACTTTAAATTATGATAATGAAGAAAGTTTTACTATAAAGAAACCGGTTTTCAAAAAATATAAATTACCATAACTTCCCTACTCTTTAATAAAATGTATTAATATTATAGGTAAATCGATGCGTCTTGAATCAACACAAATTTTCTATTCTCGCATCAACTTTAAATTATAAGAATTAAAAAAATGTTACTATAAAAATCGATTTTAGATATAATATAAATGACGATAACTTCCCTACTCTTTAATAAAATGTATTAATATTATAGGTCAATCGATTCGTCTCGAGCCAAAGAATCTTTTATATTCTTGCATCAACTTTGAATTATGCTACTGAAAAAATTTTTACTATAAAAAACCGATTTTTCAAATATTATGCATTACCATAGCTTCCTTACTCTTCAATAAAATGTATAAATGCTATAGGTCAATCGATTCGTCTTGAATCAACACAACTTTTCTATTCTCGCATTAACTTAAACTATGAGAATGAGAAAATTTTTACTATAAAAAACGATTTTAAAAATATATAAATTACCATAACTTCCCTACTCTTCAAAAAAATGTATCAATATTATAGGTCAATCGATTCGTCTCGAATCAAGGAATCTTTTATATTCTTGCATCAACTTTGAATTATGCTAATGAAAAAAGTTTTACTATAAAAAACCGATTTTTTAAAAATTATTCAGTGCTAAAAAAAATGGAATAAATGTTTTTAGGAATCTTTAGGTCAGTTTTAAGATATTATTGAGGAAAATAAGCCCTCCAAATTTCATCAATTTATCTGCAACCGTTTTCTAGTTATCGTGTTCACAAAAAACCGTGACATCCACGCACACACACACACACATTCACACACACAGAGCCAAACAATTGCTTAGAACATTTGTTATTATACATTTTTAAATTGAGGAAGGTTTAATTAAATGAATTTGAAAATGTTACCATAACAAAGCTTCCTCTATGAGGAAGCAAAAACTTGAGTTTTCAACAAAATAATTGAATTCTCCACCTAAAAAGATGAATTTGGAAGAAAAAAGTGTAATAGTTGATATTACAAGCAAAAAATAATTAAATTTCATCAAAAAAAAAAAAAAAATGAATTTTAAAACCAAGCTGATGACATTTCAACAAATAAAGATTTTTCAGTCATGAAAGAAAAAAAAGTTATCCAAATCGTCAAACCTTCAAGCCAAAAGACGAATTTTCTGTACAAAAATGGAATTTTCAACAAAAAAAATATTAATTTTCAGAAAAAATTATTTGTTATAAAATAGTTAAATTTTCAAATAATGAGATGAATTTTCAACTGAAAATATTAATCTTCAACAAAAAAGTTATTTCTTAACAAAGTTAAGCAAAAAAGATTAATTTGCAACTGAACAGTTGCATTTTTATCCAAGAAAGATGCAATTTTCATCCAAAAAGATTTTATTGTCTTTTCCATATCAAAATATGAGTTTTAAACAAGAAATAAATGTTCTACGAAAATAGTTGAATTTTAAACCCAACAAGACTAATTTCCAACAAAACAGTTGAATTTTGAACCAAAAAGCATGACTTTTTAACAAAATTGTTAAATTTTCAATCAAACAGTAGCATTTCTCTCCAAGAACGGTGCAATTTCTACTGAAATAGATAAATTTTTTAATTAAAAAGACAAATTTACAAAAAAATAGTTGAATTTTCATCCAAAAAAGAATTCAGTTAAAAATTCAACATTAAGATTCAATTTTAAACAAAAAGTAAATTTTCTACGAAAATATTTGAATTTTCAACCCAAAACGACGAATTTTTAACAAAACTGTTTCATTTTTATCCAAGAAAGATGCAATTTCTACTAAACTAAATGAATTTTTAAATTAAAAAGACAAATTTTCAAAACAATGGTTGAATTTTCATCCGAAAAAGTTGAATGTTCAACACTAAGATATGAATTTTGAACAAAAAGTACATTTTCTACGAAGATATTTGAATTTTTAACCCTCAAAGACGAATTTTGAACAAAACAGTTGAATTTTCAACCAAAAAGAATGATTTTTTATCAAAATTGTTGAATTTTCAAACAAATAATACAATTTATAACTCAAAAGATAATCTTCAAGAGGAAGCAACTGCAAAAAAAATAATTATAAATACAAGGCAAATAAATTACTAATAAGAATAATATGTAAGTTAATATTCAAGTGCCAGAATGTTAAACTTGTAAATATTTTAAACTAGAATCTTTTATAAATGGAATAAAAATATTTCATATTTATTCTTCTTGACAGTTATTCAAAGTTATAGAAATTCACTGACTTTTACAAGATTTTTGTTTGTTAATTCCCTGACTTTTCCCTGACCAATAAAATACCCTGACTTTTTTTTGTAAATTAGGTATTTTCACTTCAACCACCAGCCAACTTCACTTCGTTGAGTGCTGAGGGGAAAACAATGGACCAAATGCATGGGACAAAACTTTATTTATGTTATATCTCGTAATAAATAATAATTATTGTCATTTTATTATTTCATTGAATAGTAGTTAAAAAATAAAAACTATTTTTCAAATACATTTATATCGAAAAAATTAGTTTTTACGAAGATATTAACAAAATTAGGCAAAAATGGAGCGAATCCCATGCATTTGATCCATTGTTTTCCCCTCAGCAGTTAACGAAGTGAAGTTAGCTGACTATGAAGTGAAAATGCCTAATTGTTGTTGGCTAGGTTCGTTTTTCACTGACCAGATTTCTTTGGCGCGTACAATTCATATTAAATTTATGTATACTTACTGCGAGTTATTTGTTTCATTTGCGAATTTCCAAAAATTACGTACATGAATGAAAGACCCCCCTCCCCTTCCGTAACGAATCGTAGCAAAATATCTCGACCCCTCCCACCTCCTTGAGCTGTTACGTAATTTAAGTAGGGTCCCTAATAAGCAAACATTATTTGAATAAAAAGTGTTAGCACAAATATTTTCGCTCAGCCCAGATACTTCGATATAATTATAAAATATTTGATATAATGTTAAAAATATTTACTATTGAAATAGTTTACTTTAGGCCACACGTCTTTTACTTTAATATTTTTTAACTTTTTCATAACGAAAACTAATAGTACCAACTTACAATTTGTTATGATGAAAATTTTTACAATTAACTGTTTGAACATTTCTAAATTTTTTAAATTAAAAAAATGAAAATTTCCATTAAAGATTTTCAGGCCCATATCTCTAATGATGACTATTTACAGTTTAAAAGGACCCCAGCCTCCACGGCATTGTATAATAACTACTTCTCTTTACCTGTTGTAGTATACAGTGCTGAAGACCAGAATTTTCTCGGAAATATTGAGACAATACTGTTTCAAATACCTCTTGTATTTCAAAATAATTTGACATACTATTTCTACCCGCCCTTATTTCACGATTAGTCGTTTATCTTTAAATATTTCCTGACCTAAAGAAGTAGAGAAAGGGTAATTTTAGATAAATAAACAAAAAATGACAAATTCCATGAAAAAATGGTTCAAGAAATTTTTTAAGGACATTTTAAAAGCTGCAATTAAATACCGATTAAAAACCGAAAATGACAAATGACAAAATGACATTTTAAAAGCTGCAATTAAATACCGATTAAAAACCGAAAATGACAAATCCTAACAAAAAATGCTCCGAAGAAATTTTGTAGGATTTCTTGCATATTATTTTCGAGAAATAACACCCAAAAATCAAGTCTTATCAAAAAATGGTTGAGGGAGAAATTCTGGATATTTTAAAAAGCTTCAATTCTTCTTTTAAACTTTCTTCACGTATTTTTCGTTGGTTAACAAACTCGCTCTTTCTTTTAGAATACAAAAAAGTTTGCCAAAGCTCGACGATTTGATCCGTTCATTTTTTCGAGAGTTATCATGTTTACGGACATACAGACATACAGACAGACGGCATTGCAAAAACTTGATTTTCGGCTTCAGGGGGTCTCAAAACGTGGAGATCCGTTCAAAAACTGAGGTATGAAATTTCGGCCTATTGTAATACTTGCTCAATCATAAATGATTAGAGTGTAAAAATGATTACCTATTTTAATGAGTGAAGACTTATTTTATGCATTAGAATTAGAATTCTAATTAGAAATTCTAATTAAAGTTTTTAATTTTTTAATATAAGAATTATTCCAATTAGAACGTTTTCTATTAAAAATTATGACTTCTAATTTAAAATAAAAATTCCTAATTTTGAAGGTTTCAATTAAAAATCATTTAACATTGAAGGCTTTTAATTAGAAATTATAAAATCTTTATCGGTTATATTCGATTTTGTTTAACTTCGCAAGCGTTCCTCATTTAAAAGATCAATTTAATAAATTCTGACATTATTAGATTTTTATCGTTGCAAAATAATAGCAATGCTTTTATTTATAACCCTGCAACCTTAACATTTATACATTTGCCAAGAAAAAAAAGTGTTGAATGTAAGTGAAAATTTAGTATAAGTTTCTGAAGTTAATTTTTACACAGAATTGATTGGTGCAGTTTACTTCTAACCTAGGATCAATATTGATTAATTTGTTTAAAATTATTTAATAAAAAATTGCTGTAAACATTTATATCATCTTTACTTAATACACCGGAATGTGAAATATCAATTGGAAAAATAAATATTTACCTAATTACAAAATTAGCATTAAAATTAATTATTGTGGCAAACCTTTAATATTGTCACTAATTTATTTTCTGTACAAATAAAATAAGGATTGGAATTTCAAAAGTATTATCATTTTATATTAATTTGTTATTTTGTAAATCATGTCAGAATCCCTGCTTCTACTTTACCGATGTTTTGAGGTAACATGGAGAAGCTGCAAGGATAATAGATTTAAAATCATTACCCTTAGAGCCGCAGAGCAAGGATTGTACCTACAGAGAAAGAGTGAAGGAAGGTAGTACGAAGAGGGCAGTAGCTACGCACCGCACGAAAGTAGTTGCTATATATATTGTTCCCCCACTCCGCCGCCACTTGCCGCATCTAGGTGTATAATATCTTTGGTTGAGCATGCTTTCCATCCATGAGCCGTGGGACTTCGATGCTCTTTCGAAGTCGAACTCGAACGAACCTCTCTTTCTATCTCCACACGTTGGAAAAAGAGGTCCGTTCGATTTTGGACTTTTGACTCGGTATCGGAGTCCCACTGAAGGTACCGAGCTAAGAAGATAGCTTCACCACGTAGCTGCTTCTCAAACCACACCGTCCCCCTTTCCTCGGAATGAAATTGTGAAAGTCGCTACTTTGGGCTACTTCAAGCCGAAAGTGCGCGATTTTGGGCTATTCGAGCGTGCGCGATTTGCGTGCAACTCGGGCACACCACCTGCGACTCGCTTAAGCAGGGGTCTGGCAACACTGAACGCAGAGCCTTTTCGTAGGGGAGCAACGCAGTATGGGAAATCGTGCCACCTCTGTCACTCTCGCCCGAGTCTCTTCTCCTTTCCTTCTATCGGGGAAGATGGAGAGGCTAGGCGCGTAGGGGAAGACCGAGTTGCGTCATATTTGCTCTATGTAGGATATTGGAGTGACAAAGACAGCCTCAGTCCCAAACTCTTGCCTCCCCTATAACTAGTTCTAATTTCTATCGGCAAAACAAGTGTCTGAGAGAAGGAATCAATGCATTGGGTTAAGAGCGATCTGCGTGTTAAAATCTATTGGTTGAAACCAGTGTCTTTTAGAGAAAGAAAATCAACTTAAGCTAAAATATTGTAGTCGATAATTTTTCGTTAATTTCCTCTATTTATAGCGCTCTTATAACAAAGTATTGCTAAAAATTATTACTTATGTGGTATGCCTGGATTCGTAAAAGGATAACGTAGAAGGGATATTTGTCAGATGTTATTAAATATTGATGATACTAAAAATTTGTCTGGTCATCGTTGTCCTACTTTTAAAGACTAATTTCTCGGCTGGCAATGATTCCTTCTCAAATAAAAAAAAAACATCCCTATAATAGAAACGATTTCTGTGATAGATTAAGAAATTTCAATCTAAATTTTTGCTATTGATATTCAATTGCAAAAATAGAAAACTTAGGTTCTTGTTTTTGATTTTTCAATTATTATGTCCAATTTTTATGATAAAAGTATTTCCTAAAAGTATATATCATTTTGGGAACCTTATATTTTTGTACATTCGTAAAGGGAATGCATTGCATTGATTATCATAGCGTGGGCGAGCCTGAAGGTCTCTTTAATATTTGGGCGCCAGGATCGGTAGTTACTGGCCTTAAGTTTACTTCATGAAAACACTTCGTTCGCAGCTACTTTTTCTATATTCATTTGAGATCAATTTTTTGGTTATATACATAAATTTGTAGATGGAAAATTACTCTACAAGGGGTATTTCGTAAATATGTGAAATAATCTTTACAAGCCGAGAAATTAGTCTTCAAAAGTAGCATAACTTTGACCAAGCATGTTTTTTATATAATGAATGTTTATCAAAATTCGAAAAATAAGTTTTGTAGCTTATTTTTTTCTGAATCCAGACATACCACATAAGTCATATTTTTCACTATACTTTCGGAGAAAATCAGGGCCATGACACGATTATTATGATTATAGTTCCCAATTTGACTCAGCGGGAAAAATGCAAAACTGCAGCGCTGATCGCCTTTCGCCCAATGATCTTGTTTAAATTTAAATGAATTATTAGAATCATGAATTTTTCGATTATATTCACATTTATAAAATATTAACGCGAGATAAAGATCTGATTTTGTAGTTATGAATTAAACATATATAAGTTACGTGTAAAAGAAGGTCTAATTTATGATAACAATATTTGATACATTTCTTATCTTTATATTTATATTATGCACTGTGATTATGTATACCTAAACTCGTAAAATAACACGTTAACTAGTAAAATACCGACGTACAACAGAGGGAATTTACAAAAAAAAAGCAAAAATTCTAAAACTTTTTATGAAATTGTTATAAAATTGACATCGGATTTTGACACGTCCATTTTGGTTATTTTGACACTGTGCAAAAGAGACAATAGTTGACACATGGGAAACAAATCAATTAAGATGGTTCGGTCATCTTGAAAGAATGAAAGATGAACGACTAACGAAACAAGTGTATAAAGGTAAAGTTAATGGCAGAATGCCCAGAGGTAGACCGCCGAAAGAAGGGTTAGAATCTGTAAATCAGACATTAATCTGAAGAGACATAAGAAGCCATAGAAACACAAGAGCTTGCATGAAAAAATGCATGGACGTGAAGTAAGCTAGAGTAGTATGCCAGGACAGAAAAGTGTGGCGACAAATAGTTTGTAAACAAAGTGACAATAGAATGAATGACGCCTGAAACAGAGACCTTGGATGCTAATGGGCCCAAATGGGGAACCATATATAACAATTTTGTGAGGCTCTTCACTTGGGGTGATCGCTAGAGAGATTGATCAGCAACCTGGGTCGGAGCAGTGTTCGGGAATAAACGTGTCATTTAAATAAATAACACGCGAATTCCAGATCAATCTAAAATATATATACCTAACACCCATATACCTATCTACCTTATACCTATATACCTACCTACTTTATACCTATATACCTATTTAACCCCTACCTATCTACTCTATACCTATATACCCATATACACACTACTATTTCCCAACCGAGCATGTCACGCCTACCCCGAAAGGGAAATGGCTTAATGGTATAATAATGACTGAGGGATTTCTTTTTGCCTGTCAAGATGGCGTTATAGACACCTTAGTTTACCGCGAGCGCATAATGAATATACCTGTAGGCGATACCAACTGCCGAGCGTGCAAGCAAGAGCCAGAAACACTTGGACATGTTCTCAGGGGATGCTCAAAATATGCATGATACGGGTACATAGAGAGACACAATGCGGCTCTAAAAGTGTTATATTACCATCTGAGGCACTTCTATGGTGTTGATCTATTGCCCGTCTTGCCATACGCCCAGGGGGAACTCGAGTCCGTTGTGGAGAATGATCAGTGTAAGATCTACTGGAATTTCTCATTCTCCACCACTCAACGTATCAGTGCTACGAAGCCTGATATTGTCCTCCAAGATCTGAAGAACAAGATCATTTACGTGATTGAATTCTCGGCACCAGCCGATGGTAATATCACGGCAAAGGGGGAAGAAAAACGGGCGAAATATCAAGCACTTCTTTTCGAGCTGAGCAGGCTCTACCAAGGCTTCAAAGTCCATCTTGTAATTCTCATAATCGGCTGTCTTGGAGGTATGAAAGCTTCATTTATTAGCCAGCTCCACAAGATTCCGGCTTGCCAGCGTCAGGCTCATTCCATCGCGAACCGGATGCAAAAGGCTGTTCTTCTGGGATCACTTCATCTGGTCCGTCAACACTGTTCCTCATAAAATTCGACAAAGATTGGTAGCTCTAAAAAAGTATGCAGAGGTGAAACTTCATCTCCAACTGTCCTGTCTGCCGCGTAAGATTATCCGCGGCTAGAGACCTGACTCCAAGGAACAGTGTTGCCCGATGTTATCTCGCGTAAACTTCCCGCTCTTGCTTACCTTCTAGGACAGAAGGAGCGGAAGCGGATGACATACACGTTCCAGTTGCGTCGGGATTGGTTGCTTTAAAGAACCATGATCGTAGCTTCCGGAGCCTACAACTTCTTACATAATAAGGTGTAATTATAAGTAATAATAAGATAAATAATATATAAATAAATAAGATAGGGCCGCAGAGGAGCTTGGCCTCCCATTTGATTCCAGCGACACTACACATGGCCTAGCATCACTAACACCTTTGGTGCTCAAAAGTCGTGTACAGGAAGCAGAACATACGCTTCTACTAAGAGAACATGCTGACAAGCCCCTCCATGGTAAATTCTACGGCATTATACGTAGAGAAGAGCTCTCGATGGGTCTGTCCAACATGTGTCTCAAGTCTGCTGGATTAAAATCGGAGTCTGAGGGATTTCTTTTTGCCTGTCAAGATGGCGTTATAGACACCTTAGTTTACCGCCAGCGCATAATGAATATACCTGTAGGCGATACCAACTGCCGAGCGTGCAAGCAAGAGCCAGAAACACTTGGACATGTTCTCAGTGGATGCTCAAAATATGCACGATACGGGTACATTGAGAGACACAATGCGGCTCTAAAAGTGTTATATTACCAGCTTAGGCACTTCTATGGTGTTGATCTATTGCCCGGCTTGCCATACGCCCAGCGGGAACTCGAGTCCGTTGTGGAGAATGATCAGTGTAAGATCTACTGGAATTTCTCATTCTCCACCACTCAATGTATCAGTACTACGAAGCCTGATATTGTCCTCCAAGATCTGAAGAACAAGATCATTTACGTGATTGAATTCTCGGCACCAGCCGATGGTAATATCACGGCAAAGGAGGAAGAAAAACGGGCGAAATATGAAGCACTTCTTTTCGAGCTGAGCAGGCTCTACCAAGGCTTCAAAGTCCATCTTGTAGTTCTCATAATCGGCTGTCTTGGAGGTATGAAAGCTTCATTTATTAGCCAACTCAACAAGATTCCGGCTTGCCAGCGTCAGGCTCATTCCATCGCGAACCGGATGCAAAAGGCTGTTCTTCTGGGATCACTTCATCTGGTCCGTGAACACTGTTCCTCATAACATTCTACAAAGATTGGTAGCTCTAAAAAAGTATCGAGAGGTGAAACTTCATCTCCAACTGTCCCGTCTGCCGCGTAAGATCATCCGCGGCTAGAGACCTGACTCCAAGGAACAGTGTTGCCCGATGTTATCTCGCGTAAATTTCCCGCTCTTGCTTACCTTCTAAGACAGAAGGAGCAGAAGCGGATGACTTACACGTTCCAGTTGCGTCGGGATTGGTTGCTTTAAAGAACCATGATCGTAGCTTCCAGAGCCTACAACTTCTCATATAATAATATGAGTCTTTTGTCAAAATTGAAACACAACATTTTGGCGAAAGGCGATCAGCGCCAAAGTTTCGCTGTTTCTCCCCTGATTCAAGCTGGGAACCAACTTCCTATAGACTGAAATGGGTCGCGTGACATACCCCTGGAGAAAATAGCGGCCAGCGATAACCTTACAAAAGCCAATGTACCCAGCCCTCTTAATAGGCAACGAAACCCTGCCATGTAGGCGCTCGGCGCCTACTTTGACTAATTTTTAGAGAAAAATGATGTATTTGTTAAATATTTTTGGTATAATAATTGGCAGTGACTAGTATTGCGGAACATTCCATAAAAATCACCCGGGTAAGTAGAGCGCTAGGGCTATCAAGACGGAATTTTCCATAACGTTAGCCTTGAACGAGCCGGAAAAAGGGTTATTCTTACGGAAAATTCCGTGACGGTAAACAATTCGATGATAATTACAATTTTGAGATATTTTATACTAGTAAACAATATTACTTATTGATAATTATTCATAAATTAACTTTCTTATGTACTACTATCTATCTGTTTTGCCGTAATTATAGCGAAAATATAATTTTTTTCCGAGGAAAAATGGCTAAATTCAAAGTTTGTTTATATAAACTATAACTGGTTAAGAATTGAAAGCTGTAGTATATTTTGTACAGTAAATTCACGATTCAGCCAACTGCGTCAGCGGAAGTGTCTTATTATTATACACTAAGTTCTTTTGTAATCGAAAAAGGACGAATATTTATTTACTTTTCAGGAATATCATACTTATATGTTGTTAGAGCAAAACTATCTGGCATCTGACTGACCGAACACATATAATTGACACTTTTTAAAGAACGCAAGTTAATCATTTATTATAATTTTTTTTTATAATACTCTTACTTTTTTGTGTATAACGGTGCATTATAAAATAAATAATTACATTTTACAATTGTAATCAATAAATAGATTGTTTTGTTTAAAATTAAAAAATACATATATACCCAACTGCTGAAAATAGCAAGGATGTTTTTTTCTCTCAATTTTTCCTTTTTTTGAAATGTATAAATGTGGTACAAATTTTATTCGTTTTTATTACGTGGGAAAATAAAAATTTAATGATAGAAGATAAAATTATTTATCTTATTGACTTATTTGATCTGAAGAAATGATGTATTTACTGCAGAGTTTTATTTTTCATAAATGAAATTTTACTGGTATGTATAAACATTGATTTGTGAAGAAAAATGTATCACAATATTTATGGTACATTTTTTCCACAAGCAGAGAGAAAATTTTTATGGGTGACGTTTTACGGTTGGGGATAAATGAGATATGGGCAACTGAATTGGGCTATGGTGTGGGATGGTGGATTGGTGATAATGTGGAATCACGACAGAATTGTATCCGTGTGGGGAATGTACTGAAGTGAACGTCAATGCCCTGAGCAAGGGTTTGTGTAAGATTATAAGGGCGGATTAAAGTAGATATCGTATGAGTTTAGCCTTTCCGTTAAGAATGAGAAAGAATTAAAGTTTCTAATACTTTTTTTTTTACTTCCAGCGTTGTCGAAGCTGCTTCATGTATTATTCCTTTATTTTAATTTATGTCCTTTTTAGCGAAAAAATGCTTTATCTGAATTTGGCGACAATATTAAACTCAAAAAAGTCCAGTTCGATACTTTATCTAACAAAGGTATGAGTTACAGGTTTATCACGTCTAATATTTGAGGTAAGGTTGACGCGTTCCATAATCGCATAGCAGCGATAGCGAATGCGCATACGCCGAGAACGATTATGATTATCTGATGTCGCACATGCACATTCGCTGTTATACCTGAAAATGTCCAGAACCGAAAATTTTAGAGTTTCAAAAAAAAAACCCGAACCCGCGCCGCAGTATCAGGGTCTTTGCACATACACCTCATTTAAATATAAATACCGTTTAGAAATGTTGTAATATCTTTCATGACTTTGACAACTAAATCTGTGTTAAATAACTATTATTTACGTGTCACTCAAGTGGATTTTTGGTAGGAAAACATACATAAATTGAGGCGCCGGATGCGAAAAAGAGATATAAAATTATTTTGCTTCATTGGGGAGGCCCCTGGGTACTTGAGAATAAATTTTTGAATTTTAATTTTTAAAATACATATCCACACCGTAAATTAAATTCCGCATCTTTTTCTTCCAATACAAAAAGTTGTAGCTTTTTTATTTTCTGAATTATGATTTTTTACCGAGGCGTTGCACAATTCGTGCACAAACATCTTTATTCGTTTCGGGAGTCGAGCGAATTTTGAGCAAGCAAAAACTGTCAGTGAGAAAGTTGGTCAGGAAGGTTCAAAGAAGCTTTCTTGAAATTTTTAGCTTAATTAAAATAGTAGTTAATAAACTGTTAATGTTTTAATTTTCCGTCGTGATCGATTATCTCTTGCGTAGGCTGCGCCATGCCCGACAAACCGTTATTGCCCTAGAGTTAAGTGAACTCTGCCTTGGAGTACGTAAGAGATTTCTTAATTCAAACGCAGTAAAACATGGAAAATCGTGGTTTACAATAACACTTTTGTTTTCTTTCTGATGAAAATATGTAAACTTGCCACTTCTAGATACATGGGCTTCATGAAATTCTTAAAAATAAATCATCTGTACACGTTTCCTTTCTTGTATCCCGCGTGTCCTCTGTCTCACCTCTATTTGTAAACATACCTGCATACACTTTCTGATTTTTTTAAACCAAAAATAATCGTTGAAATTTTACATAATATTTTTTTTTTTTTTAAGTTATATCTGAATACGTATTATGGAAGCTGTAAAAAATTTCATAATATAAATGCAGTGACGGTTTTTACTTGAAAAAAATTAGAGGTCATTTTTAGAATAAATCTACTATTGTTTTAAAGTGATAATCATAAGCTTTGACTAGAGAAAGTCTGGTTAAATTGACCAGTAAATTTACCTAAAATTATTTTTTGAGTCAAAGTTAAAAATCTTGTATTTTATGTGTTTATTGAAATAATTAATATTCCCGGGCGGAAATATTATATATAGTTTATATATAGTGTGAAGTATTATATATAATATTCATTTGTTTTACACATTTTTTATATAAAACAAATGAATATTATATATAATACTTCACACTATATATAAACTATTTATAATATTTCCGCCTGGGTTTACCAATTAAAATCTGCGCTAAATATAGTATTTCCACTTCAATTTTTTTGTGTTCTTGGGTTTATTATATATCTTTTTCTATAATTCGCGAAAAAGTTCCAGTTTTTCCACCTGTTTTTGGTGTAAAAAGTGACCGATTTTTGGTCGATGACGTGGCGCATGCGCAGTGCCGACCTTTCCGGGCAACAGTGAAAAAAGTGGACAGATGCAGTGGAAAAAGTAAATGGACAGTGATAAAAGTGAGGCACAGTGAAAAAAGTAAATGTTATTTCGGGTGGGTTCGTGCTGCCTCGGGTGTACTCGTGCATCGTGCGCAGCCAACTTCATTCTATTTTCAGACTCTCGTCCCTAACCTAAAATCAATTTCCTGAAAAGTCTCGAGTTGTGTATTTTGTATGTACTTTTTTCACTTGGCAAAAGCAAAAAAAACACCGTCAGTTTCTCCGAAAATACTGTGCTTGGTTTTTTTCACGAAAAATCGGAAATTTTGAAGCCCTCAACTTTATGGGCCAACTATTCAATTGTGAGAACCAGCTTATTATTACTGCCACATTATTGCCATAGTTTTGATAATTGCCATTGTCATTGTTGCGTCAATCGACAAAAAATCGCCTTCTTTTTACACAAAAAACAGGTAAACAAAAACTAGCACTTTTGAACAAATCATAGAAAAAGTATCGTGTCCCACACATTGAAAAAGCGACGATTTAAAACTCGTGTGATAACCACCCTCGCTCCGCTCGGGTAGCTGACTTCACACTCGTTTTAAATCTCTCGCTTTTTCAACTTGTAGCACAATATACTATTATTTCAATACTACCAAAAATTTAACACTCATGATTCTGAATTATCACTACCCGTTTTACGTAACTTGGAATAAGTCCTGATTTTTCGTATTTTAAATAAAAATGATCTGTATCTGAGCGGCCTCTGCGACGGAGTTCCACCTAACGTTGTGTAGTAACGTCCGCGGGGGAAACAACTCTGGTAATCCGCTGGACCACTTGGTGATCCGAACTGGTAATCCGAATAATCCGGAGTAATCCGAGTAATCCGCAGTGATCCGAAGTAATCTAAGTGAATCAGGGTAATGGGGTAATCTGATTAACCCGGCGTTATCCGGAGTAATCCGAAGTAATCTGCAGTAATCCGAAGTAATCTCAGTAAATCAGAGTAATCTGCAGTAATCCGCAGTAATCTCAGTAAATCAGAGTAATCCGAGTAATCCAGGGTAATCCGGCGTAATCCGAAGTATTCCGCAGTAATCCGAAGTAACCTAAGTAAATCAGAGTAACCCAAGTAATCCGGAGGAATCCGAAGTAATCCGGTAATCCGGCGTTATCCGGAGTAATCCGAAGTAATCTGAAGTAATCCGAAGGAATCTCAGTAAATCAGAGTAATTCAGGGTAATCCGGCGTAATCCGAAGTATTCCCCAGTAATCCGAAGTAATCAAAGTAAATCAGATTAACCCGAGTAATCCGAGTAATCCGGCATAATCCGGAGTAATCCGAGGTAATCTAAGTAAATCAGCGTAATCCGAGTAATCCGCGGTAATACGCGATAATCCGGAGTAATCCGGTAATCCGGAGTAATCAGTTGTAATATGGAGTAATCCTGGCTAATCCGAGTAATCCAAGGTACTGCAGGTTCATCTGCGGTAATCCGCGGTAATCCATCTCCGCTGGACCGCGATTTTAGGAGTTGCTTCCCCCTCGGTAACGTCTTACCGGCCGGACCGCAGCCTACGCGAGAGAAAATCGATCGCGTCGGAAAATTAAAACATTAACAGTTGGTTAGCTACTATTTCAATTGAGCTACAAATTTCCAGAAAACTTCTTTGAACCTTCCTGACTAACTTTCTCACTGACAGTTTTTGCTTGCTCAAAATTCGCTCGGCTCTCAAACCGATCACAGTTGTTTGTGCACGAATTGTGCAACGCCTCGGAAAAAAATTATTAACTTTTTTTCAAATAAACATTCTCAACTTGTGCTAACGTCGTCGGTCGCAGGAGATGTCAATGCATACTTTTCATGAATTTTACTGTAAAATATGAAAAAGTGCCGACTTCGTCGCGAATGGAAGTGAAAAAGGCGAAATATTTTGATCAGAGAAAAAAAGAGTTTTTTATAAATAATTCCGAAAATAAAAAAGCTACAACTTTTTTTACTGAAAGAAAAAGATGCAAAATTTAATTTACGATGTGGATATGTATTTTAAAAATTAAAATTCAAAATTTTATTTTCAAGTGCTCAGGGGCCTCCCCACTCCAGCAAAATAATTATATATCTCCTTTTTGCATCCGGAGCCTCAATTGAAATAGAAATTTAACAAAATGTGTCGGTCGATATTGTTACTTACGCATTAAATTAGTAAGCATACTGTTTATCCTGGAAATTTGAGTTTAATAAAAAATAATCCAGTTATCGTAAGCGTATTAACGCAACGTTTTAGGAGGGTGGGATCTCGCCTAGCGTTATGAAAATGGTGAAAAACTACAAGAAATGTAGGAAAAAGCGTTATATAGGGGGAAGAAAGGAGGGTCCAAAATCGCAAGGAAATTCCGTTGCGTAACATATCGACAACCCCATACCGTTGAAATTACTTCAACCCAAAGTTGCATTTTTTTCTTGCTTTTCTATCTGGGATGTCTTAAACACACACAGTTTTTCTTTATAATGAGACGAGATATGAGAGAAATTAATAGGGCAACATTGTTCATTGGGCAAATTCCTATAAAAACCCCTTTATAATTCTTGAAAAATTTGATTTTACGATGTCACTACAAAGGGCCTAGCTGGGTAAGAATACAAAACCTGCCCCCAGACGTATTAACTTCAAAATACTTTTATAGGTTCGTATCCATGTGAAGTGAAATTCCTACTAATGATAACCCTATAAATGTATTTTTGTGGGAGTTACGGAGGGGGAAAGAAAAATTAAAAATTTGCTCGCCGCGAGGGCACATTGTCACCGCGCGCGGCTCGCAAGTTTCAGCGTTCCTCGGGCGCGCGACTGTTGGTTCTTGCGCCTCGCGCTCGATAATATATTTATCTCGCGCTACGCGCTCGGCCATTGTATTTCCCACACATTTGTGCACAGACCTTTTAAAATTAAAGGTCAAAGCGTCGACAACTGTACGAGTAATTTGGTAATTGTGAATCCTCTTTTATTAAAGCTCCTTCGGCTTTAACGAACACATTCTCATCACGTATCTCGTGCTTCGCATTCGATTTTGGTCCAAAATATGAACTTTTGTACATTATATTCAACACTTTTACATCAAATGTATATTACATTTATTCATGTTCCTCGGTCTGGGATTGCTTATTCAGATATTGCATTATAAAGTACACATTCCATTTATCATAATTACTTTATTTCAATTATTTATTTCAATTTGATTTATATTATTACAATTCATAATATGCATTGGTATTGAAATATATGTATTTTCATTGTCTTGTTTTCATGAATAAAAAAAAAATCTGCCCGCCTCGCGGGCACATTTTCATGGCGCGCTTCGCGCGCGGCTCGCTTCGCTCGCAAGTTTGAGCGCACCTAGGACGCGCGACTGTTGGATCTCGCGCTTCGCGCTCGATTATGTATTCACCTCGCGCTACGCGCTCGGGCGTATTTGCATTGCGCTTTACGCTAGGCTCCTCTAGATTTTTGCACTTCGTGTTCGACTTCGATGAAAAGAAAAAGTTTGTTTGCAAATATTATAAAATTATCAAAACCTCTACATATTAAGTGATTGTTAAATTTATTTTTATTTCAGACTGAAAAGGAACTTTGTTTACTCAAGGTTCTATCGACCTTAAGGAACACATTCTCATCCAGACACTCGCGCTTCGCGCTCGATATTTGATTTGAAAATCATTTGAACCGTATGATAGAAACAAAAAAGTTTGAGCGCACTTACGGCGTGCGATTTGGTAAATACACTGAGCGCGCACTTTTTGCTTCGTGTTATATATTCTTCATATACAAATTACTAAATTTGTATTTGATTTCAAATGAAAAGTAATGATATAATTCAGGCGACAAATTTTATTAGTTAACATTTTATTTTAGCCTGTGCCGTTTATCAAAAAAGTTAATTTTTTCATTTTGAATATATTCTTACCACAAAAATTGATTACGGGTTTGTAAGTCTTTTTTGAATGCACAATTTTTGTTCATTTATATGTTTTCGTACCTTGCATTGTTTTTTCAAAAATTTGATTTTTTTTACTGTCAATGTTATTTTCGCGAATAAAACAAAAACCACGCATCCTATCGAAACATGAGTCACAATAAATTTGTACCTCTTCCTTGGATGAACAAATTTTGTTTCGGTCATTTTTTCGTAGCTGGTAATATTCGTCTGAAAATTTGATTTTTCTATTTTCAATGCTGTTTTTTACGAATAAAACAAAAACTACGCGTCATATCAAAAAGTGAATGATAAGAAATTTGTAGATCTTTTTTGGGTGCACAATTTTGGTGAGATGATCTTTTCTGGTATCTTGCATAGTTTGACAGCAAAATGGCTTTTTTGATTTTTCATTAATTTTTTGTGCGATCAAAATTTGCATTTTTTATTTTTCAAAAAATTAAAAAGTTGTTATGAAAATATTATAGGGTGTTCAGGAATCAACGTTTTTCTCCTCTTGACTTTTTTCATATCGTGCGTTTTTCGGCTTAAAATGTTCATTTTAGTTTGTTTTTTGGAATTTTGAAAATGCTATAACTCCAGTAATTTTTTTTTTATCACAAAAAGTCATGAGAATATTTTGTTCGTCATTTTGCGTACTACTAATAACCGTACATAGAATTTTCAAATCTTCAAAAAAAGTGGTCTCAAAAATTTTCAAAATGTGCTCACTTTTTGGATTTTCATCCAAAATAGCTGGTTAACGAACTCGTTCTCTATTTTTCGGCCATAAAAAAGTGTGCCAAAGCTCAATCAAATCTGATCATTTTTTCGAAAGTTATCTTGGCTACAGACAGACAGACAGACAGACAGACAGACTACAGACAGACAGACACCTTCGTAAAAATCGTTTTTTCTGACTCAGGAGGTCTCAAAACGTGGAGATTTGATGAAAACCGACTATGTCAAATTTTACATAAAACCAATACCTTCTCATTAGAATGAGAATGTAAAAAGTGCGCATCCTATAAGAAAACAACAACTTTGTTATTAAACATTTTATTGCATTTTGTGTGCATTTTCTATGGAAAATATGGTCCCAGTCAAATTGGCTGAAACTGTATATAATGTGGTTTATAATATCCTAAACAAAGAAAGTCCAGAGACACTGGGTCCAAAAAACGCCAGGTTTCGAGACACATCACATGAAATGAAACATGATATATTATGGAATGACATAACGCATGAGATGACATGACATGACGCGAGACATAATAAAATGACACATAACATGACATGACATGACATGACACGACATGTCACATGACATGACATGACATGACATGACATGACATGACATGACATGAC
>CAKNYM010048124.1:119011-136479 GCA_932195095.1 Andricus curvator | reverse complement strand
CGAGACTTTTGCCGGACCATCGTATTGAGTTCGTCGCAGACTGTAACGACTTATCTCACGGTCGTGAGACGTGGTTACAGCTGAAATTTTACCGCGATTTCGCTGGGAGCGGGTGCAATTTTTCAGATTAGCACCCGCTCCCGGCGAAATCCTGCGGTTGTCCTTATGAGAAACTTTTAACTATCTATATATTCATAATTATTTACAGTTGAATCTGAACGGAATATAATTTCATTAAAAAATTATAAATATTCATTTGTTTATTGATTGTTATTGACCTCGATCGCCGGGTAATACAGACTTCGAATTGCTCTAGTGATCATGAATATTTTCAGAAAAGTATATTATCTACTGAAATTCATTTCGGCGACAGCGCCTCTTTCGCCCATTTTACTCACGACAAACGTTAAGAGGGGATGGATACTTCAGCGGGTAGAGAGGCACAGCGGGGAGGGTTAGGATTTTCGCCGACAGCGCCGTCTACATTTATCCTACCCTACTAATAATTCTATCCCCACTCCGCCGCCACTTGCCGCATCTAGGTGTATAAGATCCAAGATGGAAGGGTAGTCGTAGAGTTCCTCTAGGGAGAGTTGTGTCACGTTACCCCCTCCACTAGCCGACGCGAAACCGGAATCGGAAATACGTAGTGAAGCGCGAAACATTTAAAGTATTCTAGATGTCTCACTCAGCAAAACTTTAAGGTAAAAGCCAAAAACAAAAGCAGAGAAGAAGCAAAACTTTAAGGAAAGGTTATGTGTCATATATTTTCATGAAGTGTTTCTTATGAAAATACACTTTTTCAATGAAAAAACAATAGTGTCGTGTTGCATTCTCTACAGCCGTAATAGTTCTGGCCAAGGATTTTACTTAAGACAAGTCCCAAACGATCCGAAGCTTAAGCAATTATGAATGGAGAGTATTAATCGAGATTATTGGATACCTCACTCGAAATCAGCTGTTTGTGAGGTAAGATTTTAATTTTCAATAAATAATGTAATAAAAGTCGGAAATGCACCTTCTTTTTTCACGATTGCAGGTACATTTTGACTGTAACATATGGGAAACTATTATCTTCTATTCAATCAGCGTCTGAACATTAAATTTCACTTGAAAGTCGCGCCAATTTCAAAACATCCGATTCCGCTTTCGCGGCACCAATCAGAAGCGGAGTAAGCGGTGACACAACTCTCCCTAGAGGAACTCTAGGTAGTCGGGTCTAACTAGGGAGCCGTCTGATTGGTTGACTTTTTTTCACTTGCGCGTGGCGAGACCATGTTTTGTTAGATCATGGATCATGGGCTTGTGTACGACCAGAATTTGTTGTTCGATATCAGTTATCTTGTTGTGCGCTCGTTTGTACTAAACAAGATGGAAGCCGAGAAAAAGTACTGTCCGATTTGCTTGGACGAATTGAAACGGAGAGAAATGACCACCGTTAGACCCTGCGAGCACCAGTTTTGCTTTGTGTGCATCAGAAAGTGGCACTTACAAAGCAGAACTTGTCCAGTCTGCAGGCAGACAATTATGACATTTAATGTCAAAATCTATCCCGACAGTGACTAATTGGACTGTGCGAAAAAGGCATAAGTACATTGAACTATGTTGTTGGGTAGAAGTTTATTATTTTTTTGTTTGGTATCTTCTGTTGGTTTCGGAAGTCATCTCGCTTGGTTATAAATTCTATTGTAAAAAAATAATCATTTTGTTGACAAGTACATTGTTAAGAAGTCATTTTTTTGTATGAAACATTCAACTACTTTGTTGGAAAGTAATTATTTTAGTTGAAGTGTCATGTCATTGGTTGAAGATTTAAAAATGTTGAGGAAATTTCATTTCATGTTTTGTTCAAAAGAGGTATTTTAAGTTGAGCAACTGAACTATTCCATTTTTGGTTAAAAATTTATATTCTTTCACTTTGCAATGTAATTTTTTTGTTGAAAGTTAATCTTTTTTGTTTGAAAGTTCAACTTTTTGTTTCACAGTTTATCGTTTTTGTTTTTGATAAACCAATGTTTTGGTTCAAATATCAATTGCTGTGTGTGTTTCGTTGATAATTAATCTTTTTTCGTTCCAAATTCAACTCTGTGGTTTTGGATGAAGTTTTATGTTAAAAATTCTACTCTTTTGTAGAAAATTCTTCTTTCTTCTGTTGACAATTTCAAGAATTTCGTATAAAATTGAATTATTTCGTTGGGAATGAAACTTTTTGGCTGAAATATCATTTTTTTGTTTTGGAAATTCAAATCTTTTTTGTATCAAATTCGTCTTCTTCAGTTTAAAAAGTGAAATAATTTTCCTGAAAATACGCTTTCTTTCTTAAAAATTACTTTTCTTTTTCGATCTATTCATTTCACTATTCCACGATTAGTTCAAAGCTAATCCTTCATATTGCATAAGTCGAAAATAAGTATTTTGAGATCGAACATTAATCTTCTTGGTCGTGACTTCATCATTTGTTGTTGGAAATTAAAGAATATTGTTGAAAATTCATTTTTCTTTTACGTTTCAAAGTTCCCTCTACTTGGTCGAAGATGCAGGTTTTTGGTTGAAGACTTGACAATTTCATTGAAAATACATTTTTTTTTTGGTTTTGAAAATTGCTTTTCTTTTTTTCTGATTTTTGGATGGAGCATTAATCTTCTTGGTCGTGAATGCATCATTTTTTCTTCAAGTATCTTATTGAAAAATTCATCTTTCTTAGTTGAAAATGATATTTTTTTTTCTTAAAAAGTTCATCTTTTCCCAGTTACAAATCCAATGTTTTTTACGAAATTTTTATTGTTTAGTTTAAAAAAAGTACACTTTTCTTGAAAATGTGTTTAAAATCGTTAACTTTCTTCGTTTAAAATGAACTTTGTTATTGAAAATTCAACTGATTTGTACAGAATTTGTCGTGAAAATTCCAATAGTTCATTGAATTTGAATGGTTTCATTTGAAAATGTAACCACTTGAGTAAAAATGCATATTTTTATGCTGGAACTCCAATTTTTTGGTTCGACATTAAACTATTTTCTTGAAAATTGATGTATTTTTAAAAATGTAACTATGTTCGTAGAAATTTATTGCTTTTGGATTGAAAATTCATCTGTCATGGTGGAAAAGTCATTCATGTTTCTGTTGGTTGAAAAGGAACTTTGTGGTCACAAATGCAGATGAAAGTTTGCGTGGACAATAAAAGAAGAACATATACTGTTATGACGTATCTTCGTTAGTGCTAGGTAAAGCAAGTGTAGCATTGAAGACTCGATGGTCAATATGTCATTGTAAATGAGCAATAATTTAATAATCATTTTGTTCTCATTCCATGTATTCACCCTCGTTGTATTATGTCAATAATATGCAAAAGGAAAGAATAAAATTGTAAATTGCACCATGATTCATTGTGTACTTTTCTTCCTCTTTTTCCGTATTGAATATAAATTTTTTTTTGCAACATCCACCTCGGATGTTTATAAATTGGATGATGTCAGGTTTAATTTCATGTCGGAGGCAGGAAAGTGGATAGTAGAAAAGAATACTTTTAATTCATTTGAATGATAGTGCGGGGTGCCAGTGTTCTGCGATGAATCCTATGTTAAATTCTAGATGATTAACTGCCTGGCTTTGTGTGTGAGGGGCAACATTATTTGAGATCGAGATGTTTCTTTTCAGAGGAAGTTACATGGTTATGTCACTCATAATATACTTATCGCTTTATGGAAGGAACCACCATGGACAGTTCATTCGTATTTTGAAAAATTAATTTTCGATATCACCTTGCTCATATTATGAATTTAAAATTGTAAAAATAGAACTACAAATTTTATTCCTTTTTTATTCAACAATAAAGTTGAAAGGACCTCACAACAAATACATTGCAAGAAGGTCTCGGTACATTTTTCTGAACTTTCAATCTGTTGTCGATCGTGACATCCCCGAGAAACAGTTCTTAGGCCAAAAAGTCGAAAAACGGACAGTTTTTCGTTCGTATCGCATCAAACGTCGCTTTTCGTCCACGCTATAGTAGACGTACCGAAACTGGAGGACTGTTTGGCGTTACGCTCAGGGACTATGCCCAACTCAGTGCCTCACTGATTTCTCGTACATTAGGACCCACTGATCAATGTTATACGTGTTTGAAGGTCGAGAGAAGAATACTTTTTCGTTGGTGCTATGTCCAAAGTCGCTTTGCATGTATGCTAATAGAGACATATCGACACTCCACGACTGTTTGGCGCAACGCTCAGGGATAATGCCCAATTCTGTGCCTCGTTCATATTTTGTAGTTTAGGACCCTTTGATCGATAATGTATATGTCTGAAGGTCGAGAGAAGAATACTTTTTCATTAGTGTTGCGTCCAATGCCGCTTTTCGTGCATTCTAAAAGAGACATACCGACACTCGAGGACGGTATGGCGCTACGCTTAGGAATCATGCCCAAATCTGCGCCTCTTCGACATTTATATGTCTGAACATCATATTTCGGTACTGAAGCAGGCAAGCTACGAGTGAAGCAGTTGCTACAGTCAGATAGTCGATCATGCTAAGATTTGTTCTTCAAAATATAGGACTTGATACGATAACGAGAGAGGATTATATAGCAAGACATGTGACCGAATTCCCTAACAAATTATACAATACATAGCATCATATCCGCAGAATAATTGCACATATCGACGGTACTTATGGTTACATCCATACAAGTAGCAACTTTCGCAGTCTGCCCCAGTCCTACTGCACGAAAGAAACAGTATTCTTCTCTCGATCATCAGACACGTATATTATCGATCAGGGGGTCCTAAAGTACAAAATATCAATGAGGTACAGAGTTGGGTATGCTCCCTGAGCGTGGCGCCAAACAGTCCACCACTGTTCGTATATCTCTTGTAGCATGCATGAAAAACGACTTTGGACGCAATACCAGCGAAAAAGTATTCTTCTCTCGATGTTCAGACACGCATATTATCGAGCAGGGGGTTCTAAACTACAAAATATGAAAGAGGCACCCAGTTGGGCATGATCCCTGAGTGTGGCGCCAAACCATCCTCAAGTGTCGGTATCGCTCTGTTAGCATACATGAAAAGCGCCTTTAACGCAGTACCAACGAAAAAGTATTCTTCCCTCGACCTTCACACACGTATAACACCGAGCAGTGGGTCCTAATGTACAAAATATCACTGTGGGACCGAGCTGGACATGATCCCCGAGCGTGGCGCCTAACCGTCCTCCAGTGTCGGTATGGTTCCTGTGGTATGGACGGAAAGCGGCTTTGGAAGTAGCACCAAGGAAAAGGTATCCTTCTCTCGACCTTCGGACACGTATATTATCGATAATCATGAAAGGAAAATAGTGCTAAAAATTCAGCCGCACCGCACGTGTAAAATGCAAAGGTCTTTTGTTATTGGTGGTGCTCGCCTTTGGAACAAAGTACCTATAAGCATTAGAAATGCATCTTCACAATTTGTCTTTAGAAAACTCCTTTTTGGTTACTTATTCAACACATCAAATCCTACCCTCGAAATCACACATTGGTAACACCTAAATCCTTAATTACAAATATCTATCAGTGTGTATATGAATGCGTATTTACTATTAAGTATGTATATTTCTAGTATCCATTTGTTGACAGCCCACATCTAATTCTGTGTATTATAGTTTCTTTCTTTACTCTTGTGAAATACCTATTTTTGATTTCATTCGTCAAATCGATCGCCGTAACATTTTCATTGTAATATGTATCACCTGCTCCTTATAGGGCTATTTAGCCCTAGGAACTTTTCATAAATAAATACAAACAATGGGGTCCTAATGTACGAAAAATCAGTGAGGC
Source organism: Andricus curvator (assembly GCA_932195095.1). Classification (NCBI taxonomy): domain Eukaryota; kingdom Metazoa; phylum Arthropoda; class Insecta; order Hymenoptera; family Cynipidae; genus Andricus; species Andricus curvator. The sequence goes on along the minus strand of CAKNYM010048124.1, from coordinate 130,666 downwards.
GCCGAGTTGGGCATGAACCCTGAGCGTGACGCCAAACAGTCCGCTAGTGTCAGTATATCTATGTCAGCATACATGAAAAGAGACTTTGGACGTAGCACCAAAGAAAAAGTATTCTTCTCTTGACGTTCAGGCACGTATATTATCGATGAGGGGGTTCTAAAGTACAAAATATGAAAGAGGCACAGAGTTGGACATGATCCCTGAGCGTGGCGCCAGACCGTCCCAGAGTGTCGGTATCTCTCTTTTAGAATGCACGAAAAGCGGCTTATGACGTAGCACCAACGAAAAAGTATCCTTCTCTCGACCGCCAGACACGTACATTATCGATCACGGGGTCCTAATGTACGAAAAATCAGTGAGGCACAGCGTTGGGCATAATCCCTGAGCGTGACGCCAAGCAGTCCAGCAGTGTTTGTATATCTCTTTTAAAATCGAAGAAAAACTACTTTGGACGCAACACCATCGAAAAAGTATTCGTCTCTCGACGTTCAGACACGTATATTATCGATCAGGGGGTTCTAAAGTACAAAATATGAAAGAGGCACAGAGTTGGACATGCTCCCTGAGCGTGGCGCCAAACCGTCCTCGAGTGTCGGTATGTCTACTCTAGCGTGCACGAAAAGCGACTTTTGGTGCGATACGAACGAAAAACTGTCAATTTTTCGACTTTTTGGCATAAGAACTGTTTATCGGGGATGTCACGATCTACAACATATCCAAAATTCAGAAAAATCCACAGAGACCTGCTTTCAATGTATTTGGTGCGGGGTCCTTTCGAGAGTACAAGGGTTAGGGCTCCCAACCGGGGAGTAAGATAAATAAACGAACACCACATAAAAATAAAAATGCGCTATTCCCTTTTGGAATAGCTTATTGGTTTGGTACCTCCGAGAAAGGAGAGAAAGAAAAAACACTCAGTGAATTCACTGGTTCGTAACAGCCTCTATAGTTAACAGTGAAAATAGTCTAGAAACTTTTTCCATATCTATTGAGACTTTTGTTTGTGCACTTCTGGTCGTATCCGTTCACAGGGTCCCCTCTGCTGGCGGAATAATCTTAAAAAAGTCCTGGAAAAGATAGTTCTAATCGGTCAACGATGTGAAGTCGTATGAAGTACGTATTAACAGGGATTTCAATTGACATCATAGCTTATGGTTTATTATGAGATAGTACCTGGGTTTGTCAATGTTGCGAAGCACATTGTACAGCCGTATATATAGTAGACTTCACTTGTTTAAATAATGTGAAGTAAAGTTTTCCTGATCGTCTAGATTAAACTACCTCGATTTTGGACCTTACTTTATGAGCCCTCAACTTTTTACTTTTTGTGCTAATGATGTGTGAGACGGGAGTGACCATTATTCACACCCTGGGTGTGAATGTACCTATTTGCAACTACTATTCACACAAATATAACTTGGAAAGAATTAATTGGCCGTCTTTCTCTTTCAATGTAAAAAATCTCGTCGAATCCAGGGCGATTGGCATTCTTCCGCCTACTTCGGATCGCCTCTTTAGTTACAATTCTTGTGTTGAATGCGTGGACGAGGCAATCTTGTCATCAGGGTACCATCGGCCACTCTTAAACCACGAAACCATGACCACTCATGTAAAAAGAAACCTTTTCTTTGAGCTCCTTCATGGAATGAGGTATGCGATAATGCTCTGAATGATTTAAAAAAAAAACGCTTTTGATTATGACGCCAATGATGATGGTGATGACGATTATGACGACCAATGTCATTTATCATGATGACCAAGCTATTGATTATGCCGCCAATGATGATGGTGATGACGATTATGACGACCAACGCCATTTATCATGATGACCAAGCTATTGATTATGACGCCAATGTTGATGGTGATGACGATAATGACGACAACCGACAAGGATATGGACGGAAGAAGGATACGTGCAGGACAAGGACATATAAAAAATTGTCTGTCCTACTTGGGACATTTCAATATACCATAAAAGTGTCGAGAATATCATGGATATCCCTCGGGATATCCCAATGTCCACCTTGCGGGATATCCGACGGGTTATCCCTGTTATATCCCTAGGACAACCTGGGAGATGAATTGGATCGAATGGGATATCCCGGTTTATCCTACTGATGTGAGGGAAGTGCTGGAAGTAATGAACGAATAGAAAGGAAAAAAAAAATGAATGTATTGAAATTCTAATTTGATCAGGTTTCGTGAAGAACAATGGTGAGAAATGCAAACTGTCAGTCTCAGATGCAATTGTTTAATATTCAGAACTAATTATTACGTACAAGTGAATAATATTATTTTCAATTTATTTCCTCATACAAATGAATCATTATTGATAAAAAGATTTCTATCTGTAGTCGCAATTCACTTTCAGGTTATGTTAATTACAGTACAATTCTCACAAGTTTGCCATGACTAACAGTTGAATAATTTTGATAAATGGGTGGCGATGGAAGTAGGCATTCATTAATTAGACTAATTGAGATTTCAAAAGTTTTTTCCTCTTTTCCAGGTATTTCGTACAATTAGCTGTCGACATTTCTTATTCTTGAGCACCGGCAGATGTAGATCGCATTGTGACTGGAGCATCAGCTGGAAAATGAAGGCGGAAAAAGGTACCATACCAGAAAGCTTGTAACTGCCGGAAACTTCTAATCAGAATCTCCTTTCAATCATTAATAATTCTTTTTGTTTGGTTTCAGGAAAAAACACATATTCAGAAAATCAATGAACACTCTGCATTCTGGGAAATAGTTGATTTATCTTTTTATATTTCATGATTGAATTTGTTTATTCTCATACATATTAAGTGAATATTATTTAATTTTTTCATCATTTTTAGAGTTTCGTCCCGGAATCCACCCTGGCTCTACAAAATATTTCTAAAAGACTGTTGAATTTCTGAGCAGAAAAGGTTATTTTGAAACGAAGAAAGTGAATTTTTTAACCATACGAGTAAGCAGATCAACGTCCTCTGCGAAAGCCCAAAAAGATGAGCATAATTTTTTAAATGTTCTTAAAAAATCGAAAATTGAAAATTTTCAAACAATGGTTCTGGTTCGAACCACAAAAGAATAATGAAAAATTCCACTTTCTGGCCAAACTAGGCAAAATACGACAAAAAATGAAGAAGCAGAACTTTGTACAGCAAAAAAAATGTATAAATTTGTTATTATCGATTTTTTCATAGGATTCGTAATTTTCCTTTTAATCGTACAACATAACATTAATAATGAAAAATGGAATATTTGTAAAAAGGATATAAGATACGGAAATAAAGAAATGGACAAAAGTTATTGAACCATACAAGATGTACAAATTTCTTATAAATTATTTTTGGATAGGATGCGCAATTTCTGTTTCATTTGTAAGAAAGAACATTAAAAAGTAAGAAATTCAATTTTTGGACAAACGACGAAAGCTAGGAAAGAATATATGAAAGCAAAACGTATACAGCCGAAAGAGATCTAAAAATTTGTTATCACTTGTTGTTTCATAGGATGCGTAGTTTTTCTTGTAATCGTAAACAATAAAATGAAAAATAAAAAAATAAAATGTATTGAAAATATGACACAAGGTTTCAAGACAAAGTAATAAACAGAAGTGTATTTAAGAACAGTTTATTGAAGAAAATTGTTTGCCCAAATACAATTGTTACAGTAATCATGAGAAATAAAATTTGTACTTTATTTTATAATTTCGAAGTAAGCAGCCCCAGACCGAGGTACATATTTATATATATAATATTTCTTTGATACAATAGAACATAATGTAGAATAGTTTGCATTTTGGACAAAATCGAGTGCGTAGCGTGAGATCGAAAAGGCGCGCGCCGACGGCGCGCTTAATCTTACAAGTGAAGTAACCAAGTTTCAAGAAACAGTTGGACGTTAAACGAAATATCACTGTAACATAATGAAGAGAAAAAAGTCCAGTGGAAAGCACTGTCAGGAAGCAAGTAATATTTTAGTTGTGGGCAAATTTTAGCATTTCATATTAAGTAAATATTAAAGTCGTCTTTTTATAAAAAAAGGCCACAACGATTGTGTCGATTTTTATTTTGAAATGTTAGTCAGGTGACAGACACTCATAATGACGAAAAAAATTCTGTTAGCACTCATCTTTCATTTCGACTACGTGTAACCGCATCGTGTGGTTTCATTTTCAACTCATGATTGTAAAAAATGTCTCAATTTTACATTCTTAAAAATGGAAATTTACTTGAACAATATGTACTTTCTATCAGTTATGTCGAATTGTTCAATTTTTCAATATTTCAAATACATACAAGATACAGAAAATGAATGATGACTCGCTAAAAGTGTATAAGAGCACATAGTGAAGGGACCGTACTTAACATACTGTACGGATTATAGGCCCTCACCAAGATCCTCAACCCCCCTGTAACGATCCATAACAAACTCCCCCCCCCCCTCCTAAAAAAAAGAGAAAAAAACTTCCTTTTACTGTACGGAAATAACGATTTCCAGAAATAATAAGATATGGGACTTGAAAGTAATGACTTTTTTTTCTAATAAAAATAATACACGCTTTGCCGAGTGAACACTTCATTTTTGAAATTCTATAATTTTTCCTTGGCCAATTTTTTATTTTCCCTGACCACTAATATTCAGATACCATCATTTTAATCTTCTAATATTTGAAAAAGAAATATTTGGATTTGCATGTAAAAAAGATTTGAGCGAACTTTTTAACACCAAAGTAGGAATTTTGAACAAGAAGTAATTCTTCTACAAATATACTTCAAGTTTCAATCCAAAAAGACAAATTTTCAATAAAACAGTTCCACTTTCATGTAAAAAAGATTTCAGTTGACTTTGCAATACCAAAAAAAGAATTTGAAACAAGAATTAATTGTTCTATGAAGATACTTGAATTTTCAACCCAAAAAGACGAATTTTTAAGAAAACAGTTGAATTTAAAACCAAGAAGGATGACTGTAACAAATCTGTTGAATTTTCAACCAAATAGTTGCATTTTTATTCAAGAAAGGCAGAAAATACTTACATTTTCACGAAAAACAGATTGCACTTTACTTTTTAACATGAAAATATGAATTTGAAAGAACAAGTAAATTTTCTACAGAAATACTTGAATTTTTAAGAAAACAGTATAATTGTCGACCATACAGGTTGACTGTTTAACAAAATTGTTGAATTTTCAATGAAACAGTTGTACTGTTATCCGAGAATTTGTATCCAATAAGGATGGCACTGCAACACATTTTGTTGCATTTTTAAAGAAATAAAAAAATTTATATCTAAAAAGAGGATCTTCAGGAGGAAGCATCTGACCATCAATAATTCAAAACCAGAATCTTAAAGTTGTGACAAATGTTAACCTGCAATCTTTTATAAACGGATGAAAACAATTTCAAATTAAAATTGAGAAATTTAAAATTTATTCTGTTGGACAGTTGTTGAAAGTTATAGAAATCCCCTGAATTGGACAAGATTTTTCTCTTTTTCTACATCCCTAGCTTTTCCCTGATCAATACCATTGCCTGCCATAGTTATAAATTGCTGTTGGCCACGTGACCACGTTTCTTTGTCGCGTAAAGTTCAATTCATATTGAATTTCTGTACAATCACTGCGAGTTCTTTGTTTCCTTTGCGAATTTCCAAAAATTACCTACACGAATAAATCACCCCCCCCCCCCCACCCTTCCCTCTATAGTAACAGATCTAATCAAAATCTCTCGACCCCTCCGTCCCTCCAGAGCTGTTACGTAATGAAAGTACGGTCACAAAACCTAGCAACCGGATCTGCAGCGCTTTGAGTGTCTTCAATACTCTCCGTGGATCTTCCTGCAGTTCCAATTTGCTCTGATCAAATCTTGATCGCTCGCAACAGACTCTCCTCGCCATCGCCCTTATCTTTTTCCAGCGAAGACACTGGTATCCATCGCAGTTCTGGAAATGTTTGGATCAGAATCTTTTGCAAAAGCGAAAATTCCTCGGGCTTCGATTGGTCTAAGGGCGATGAAAGTAGGAATGTTCGGATTAGAATTGTGCAACTGTGGCAGCTTCCATACGTTTCTTGTGGCTGTAATCTCCCTACGTTGTAGTTTTTTGAATGTGAGATTCTACATTTGCTGCAAAAAAGAAATGAATCGTTTAAACTATTAGAAATGTGAAAAAGGGGCCGTCCGAAAATTCCGTCATGCTACTTTCACGACTTTTTTCCATCCCTCTCCTTCTTCGTTACAGATCATCATACAAAGCTTCAATCCAACACATACATACAAACATAATATATAAACCGACTTCTCAGCACAAAATACTCTCGGCAAAGGAGAAATTAATGTACAGGCATCATATTAAATTCAACGGACAATCTAAATTTCTTGCCAAGAACTTTATTTTCAAAAAATGGTTACATTTTGTAAGGAATAAGTTGAAGTTTCAACCAAATAGTGACATTGCCAATTGGACACAAAATATATTACAAAACAGTTGAATTTTGAATAAAAAAGTTAATTCTTAGCCTAATAGTTGCATTTTAATGGAAAAAACGATCAATTTTTTATTAAAAAGTGGAATAGTTACATATTCAACCAAACAGATGAATATTGAAATTATAAAAGGAGTTTCTAACACAGTGGTTGATCTATGAATGAAAAAATGGAATTTTTTTGACGAAGAAATGCGAATTTACAACAAAACATATCAATTTTCCATGAAAGTGTTCAATGTTTCATGAAAAACAATCAATTTTCTATCAATAGTTATACATTTTCAGTGGAAGAAATTAATTAATTAAAAAAAAGGAATTTCCAACAAATAATTGATTTTTGCTACCTCATAGATGAAGTTTTGTAATGGTAATAGTATCGTACATTTTTGTATTTCTTTATTACACGTTTCTCAATTTCAAAGGGTTACAATGTTCTAAGCTATTGTCCGGATGTGCGTGTGTGATTGTGGATGTCACACTGTTTTGTGAACACGATAACTTGAAAAAGGTTGTAGCTACATTGATGAAATTTGGAGGGCTTATTAATAATTAGCCCTCCAAGCCAAAAATCCATAATCGCATTCCATTCGCACTGAATAGTTCTTTATACATACTAATAAGCTATTTCCACGTTATTTTGAAAAGACATCTTAGTTCATGATATACTAAATTTATGTCAAAGTCAAAGAGATATCACGGAAACTCTTCAAAAAATTATCCTTTTTAACGTTTGACAACTGTCTGTAAATTTGGAGATGAATTCGTAAAACCTCTCTTGTAAATAATTTAAATTTGAAATTTTGTTAATTGAACATGGGCTCTTGTGGAAAAATGACATTTCCTAGTTGATAAAAAAGCCACACAGAAGAAAAAAAAATGTACAGTCTGGGGGTAAGACCCATGTTTCTTATATGTTTTTCGGGGTTGCTGAAACAGAATCCGAAGTTCATTTGACCCCATCACGTTACGTTTTTGACATAAACTCCACACAATATTAAAAAATAATTGTGGCCTGGGGGTGAAGTCACTTGTACCATATGTTTTTGGGGTAGCTGAAATCGAATCCGAAGTCCGTTTCACCCCATCATGTCAGATTTTTGACATAACCTTGAAAAATCGTTTACTCCAAGCCCGATTAGCTCGTTACACCTGATACATTGAACCTCGTAATCTCTTAACACCATAACCATTCGAACCCTTCACCCCTTGACCCCATAACCTCTGCACTCCACGCAATGAAATTCCTCTAACCGCGTAACATTAAAAATCATAAATAGCGAATACAAAATGAGAGGTAGTTCAATGCGTTATAGGATTTAATATATTATAGGTAGAAAGGGCTAATTGGGCTGGGATTACAATATTTTTTTAAGGTTATGTCAATAACCTGACATGGTGGGGTGAAATGGAATTCGGATTCGGTTGCAGCGATCCCAGAAACATATATTAAAATGGCCTCACCTCCCAACAAGAATTATATTTTATTTTTGTGTGACTGTGAAGACTTTCCGAGGTTGTTTAAAAAAATCTGACGCAACGGGGTAAAATGGACTTTGCACACGGTTTCAGCGACCCCCAAAACATATAAGGAACAGAGTCAGGCACCCAGGCCAGAAAAACATTTGCTTTTGGTGTGGCTGTAATAACTGAAATTAGTAAGGGACTTTAGCAAATAAATGTTGTGCTCATTTCCAGAATACTATTGCAAAGTTCGGAGTCAATCCCCTAACTATTTTTCGACAAACGTATCGAAAGAATATAAAAAAAATTATTTAGTCAACGTTTGCAAATGACCGTGGCAACACCGTTCACTTTGTAGGAAACATATTATGTTAATGCAAATTATATTGGAATTAATGAGGATTAAAAATCATTATTGTGAAATGAATGAAGACGTTTTATTACTGGAGTGTAGCAAAACAATTTTTTTTACTTTTGTCACAGTTTTGATCACAATGTGTAACATGTTTATAATAAAACGAAGTAAGCCTTAAAGAAACATTACATTCTTACAAATGCGACATTGAAACTGGATATTAAATTATGAATAAAGTAAAACATTGAGATGTTTCACTTTATACTGATACAAAAGTTTCATGAAATTCTGTTTATAATAATACGTGATAAGTATTTACGAACATTTGCAATGGAAGTGAATGAAATAAAAAACATCATAAACGCTTTTCCTGAATCGTTTGTATTATGAAACAATAAATATAACGTACAAGTGTACAAGTATATCATATTGAAATCGGGTGAACAGATATTTCAATTTTTAATGTCGAATCACATAAATAGGCGACAAATTGTGCCAACTATCATTTTAATATTCGTCAATAATAACATAATATTACGTTGAGAAATAATACTTACACTGTAAAAAAAGTTGGTGTAATTTTACATCGTACCACGATGGAAATTATTTGACCTACGTGCGACGATGTAAATTTACACACTTTTGTAAAAAAAAATGCAGGACGTAAATTGTCAGGACCACATTTCAATTTTGAGGTTATGTTCGTGAGGTTATAAATTTTCAAACTCTGTATCAGGATAAATAAAGCGCATATTACTTTTCTCAGGTATCGTTTTTAATAAAAAAGACATATTTTTTTATTCACATAGAACTCATCACTATTAGAGCAATATTAGAGGCTCTGAGACGTAATTTTATGATAAAGTCCAAAGCGCCATGTCTTTCTGTCAGTTTGTCGATGGGTTGTCGATTTATGTCCTGTTTGTAATTTCTCAGGATGTCAAGACGTAACAATACTACCCGTGTGTGAAATTATGCTAGATACTGCAACTTTACCAAAAAAAGTGTTAATTTATAAGCATATTTAAATTTATTCACTAACGTAAATTGACTACGTGCCACGCTGATCAAATAATTTCCATCGTCAGACATAGTAAATTTACATCGGACAGTTATTTCATACTGTTCCATGGGGTGAAGTTGGAGTAGATCGTGAATTTCGGAGCGACATTGGTATATTTACCAGGTTATACATTGTAATTTAAAATACACTGCTCGTGAAATTGCAATGTAATTGTAAATATCACAAAATATTTTTTTACAGTGTAGTGTTGTGTTTTTTGCCATTGTCAATGAAAATATAATTGAGCTAAGCTCATATTTGAAACCGTAGATATATCTACATTATCTACAAATAATAGAATAAATAGTGATTACGTGTAGTTATTTTTGGTGGTTGTTACGTCCTACGATGATGATATTTAGGAGTGAAACGCAGTGGTCAGGGGTAAATCATGATTTATGTACAGAATGTAAGGTTCTGACCTAGGGAAACAGGTGTCAGGGTCAAATGAGTGTGTGAGGGATTCGAAATAGAGATTAGTGATAGACTTTTCATTGAAAGATGCATATAGCAGTGGGGAACGGCTTACAAAAATTGAGGGGAAAACGGCTGTGGGAAAAGCGTAATAATTATTAATGAGGAAAATTGAAGGGTCATGATACTTTAATAAAAGAGAGAATGTTGAGATGAGAGAGAGCGAGAGAGAGAGAGAGATGGGTTTTAGACGTAGAAATCGTTGGTTACCATCTTGTACAGCTGATGAGTAATCCAATAAATCTTCAGTATACAATTAATTTAATAATCCACTGATGGACACTTGAGAACTTGATTTGTAATCGGAACTCGGAATTTGACCTTTAAGAACGTTCATGCTGGAGATAGGTTTCATTAGCAGTTGGAAAAGGGGTGACCTCCCGAACTTGAATTTTGACATAAACTGAAACTTGAACTGGGATTGGAACCTTGAGATTCGAGACTGGAGGGTTGACGGGTCCTGACTTGTACTTGAACTTTGCACTGAGCCACAACGAAGATAAGACTCAATGAAGACCTTGTGGGAACAGCGCTTCAGCACTGAAGACTGATGGTTAACGGGCTTTTGGCGAGAAGATCAAAACAGGACATGAGACATCGTCTTCCAAGTGTTTACGAGAGTGAAGGCGTGACTCCGCTCCTCAAAAGGGGGAACTCCAGAAAGCAGAATAAACCAAGACTACATTGATTTAATGGCTGAACCAATTCCTTACAAGAAGTTTAACTTTCGAAGCCTTCGAGAATTTCTTGAGGTAATTCCTGGGGTAAGAAGGACCCTCAGGAATAATGAATATTTCCTTCAAGTCAGCTCTACAGAAAAAACCTCCCACATCTCGAAAATGTTGCGAGAACAGAAACCAACAAAAAAGCCGAGGAGGAAGGTGAATTCAAACAACATCAACCGATTCGCTGAGAACACTCCTGAGGATGAGCTGCGAGCTCTCGCTGCCGACCTGAAGTTAACACTTCCCGAATACAAAAGTGTGCCAGCAAGAAATGGTACCATTTACGCCCAAGTCATGGTAGGCAGGGAGAAATACAGTAGCTACCCGAAGGAGGCTAAAAATCAGAAGGCAGCACAGTTGATAGCGGTGAAAATAGCATTAGATGATCTGAAAGAAAAATCTGTTACTAGGGACGAAAAGTTGCTGGAAGAACGGATGCTGAGGATTCTGGACTCGCATCCATACGGAATTTTCTCCTCGCAGTTCACGATGTATTATCAAGAGGAGTTGAAGGAGTCACTTCCAGAAGACTGGATGCGGATTGTAAACGGGTGCTCGGAAATTATCGTTGAAACAGGTGTTAATAATACCAGCATTTTGATGACGCGTCCAAAGACTCCTGAAGCTCCTGAAGTTTTCGAATGGCCTGATGATCCTTACGTGATAATGCACGTATCAGAAGTGTTGAGTACGACCGAAATTTGGTGTAAACTCGTCGGCGACGATCATAGTGAAAAACGGGATAAACTACAGGAAAAAATGAAAAAATTCTACACTATGAACTCACTGTCAACGGAAGCAAAACCTAAGGCAAAAAGAAACATCTGCCTTCTCCCTCTCCTCACTTCTCCTTACAATAACTAAAGTGTCATAATCAATGATAAAAAAAAAGAATAATGATATCAGAACATCACAGATAAGTCTCTCAAAAATACAACTTAACCTAATTATAAAAGTAGTGAAATACATATGATTTATCAAAGATAAATCTTTCAAAAATACGGCTTAAACTAAGAAACATGAGAATAACGCGTGGCCAAGTTAGAGATTGGATCAAAGTAAGAGTTTTGTTTAATTGGTTAAACAAAATCGTCACGTTATAA
>CAKNYM010048124.1:94442-109011 GCA_932195095.1 Andricus curvator | reverse complement strand
AGGATTGTCTCGTTTCGGACTTTATCCATCAGTGTTTTCCCGCATATAATGCGCAGAGGTTTCATGCCGATCGCGTTAATTTTACTCCTGTCCTTTTCTTGACATGTCCATGTCTCGCTATCGTATAGTACAGTCGGTACGAATATAGAGTTATGTATGACCATTTTAGCTTTTTTTTATGTTTTTATTTCTGAGAATGGACCCTGCTCTACCGATAACCTTCTTACCCTTATTTATGCGTCTATCTAACTCCCCATCTATTTTTCCGTCGCTAGTGAATAGAGTACCCAGATAAACGTACTTGTCAACTTGTTCTAATCTCTCATCATTCAGGACAATGTTGCATATTGCTTTCTCACTTTTTCCCTGAAACACAATGATTTTTGTTTTACTTACGTTCATTTTGAGGTCCATGTTCTTCATGCTTGTATCAAGTTTATTTAACATTCTTTCAAAGTCCTCCATTGATTCTGCCATAAGAATCTTGTCATCTGCAAAATCTAACCCACGTACCTTCATGGTTTCGAGATCTACACCTCTTTCGTCGAAGAGGGCCATTTTTCGACACTTATCCATAAATATGATGAATAGCCATGAGGACATAACGCATCCTTGTTTCACGCCTTGCATAATGTCGAACCAGTCACTCAGTTTCCCATTTACACTTACACTCGCTTTACTACCAGTATATATTGTTTTTATTGCTTGTAGGAGCCGCCCATTGACTCCGTACTCTTTGAGGACTTCCCACAGTTTATTTCCATTTACATTGTCAAATGCTTTTTACAACACTATCATGAAAATGGCGTGTTTTCGTACTCATGATCTGTGCGTAATGTGGCGCATTTCGAGCGATGCGAATAAAGAACGTACGAAATGAGGAATGCTTATGAAAAGGCCTCTTTTCGTAAGCATTCCACATTTTCACAATAAGTGAAAGGAAGATAGTTAGATAAAGACGCAAATAGGTCGATGTTTTCAGCGACAACTGTAGCGCGCTCGTCTCGCGACATACCGTGCAGAAATATATACGCTATAAAAACTAATCAGTACTTAAAATATTAAATTTTGTCTTTTCAAACTGATGAAAATTTTTTATGAGTAAACTATAAACTTTTATTAGTAATTTGTATTAAAAAAGTAATTTTTCATTTATATAATTTAAATTTTCCCGCAACTTTGACTTGAGGAACTATAGCGCACCTAGCGGCGGAGAGGCTACCGGTTTTTATAACCTTAATTCTGAATGCTGTCATGCGTTTCTTGGTTGGTTTTTTCCAGACGGGGGGCTTCGCCCCCTGCACCCCCACCAGGGCTGCACCCAAAACCGCCCCCCCCCCCCCCAACTTCGATCAGGTAGCGTTTTTTTCACACTTTTCATGATCTTCTTGTAAAAAGTTTCGTGCATGTCTCGTGGTAGGCCCTTTTCTTGACTCGTGCAGTGTTTTTAGACTCGTCTTCGGTTCGGGCACCTTCGGTGCCCTCAGCTACGACTCGTCCTAAAAACACGGCACTTGTCACGAAAAGGCCATCGCCTACCACTTGTAATGCAATATACTATTTTGTAGGTCAACAACAGCACAGAAAACTTTCTTTCCTACTCTCAAACTTACATTAAGAAAAGAGCCGTCAAAGTACCCGCAAATGTCATTGTACAAAAATTATGTTTTTTAAATATATTAAATTATATATAACGTGCACTTGAAATCTTCAAATGATATCTCGCAATTTACTATTATTAATAGTAATAGTAAATTATACGTTACATGGATTCACTGCATACATTCTTTGAGAATATAATTTCAGCAAGAATTTCATTGCTCAACAAATAATCACAAATAAATAATGTTTCGGAAATTGAATAAATGAGAAAAATGAATACAAAAGTTAGCGCGCGCTTGCGCGCGAACATAATAGTCTAGTAAAGAAAGAAAACATTACAACCATATGACAGAAAAAATAAAAGCGCATCTCTTATTAAAAACTCAGTACAGTTGAATTTAAAAGAAAATGTACAAGAACATAATCAACCTTCACACACGTTCAATGGAAGTTAATAACGTAAAATTACAAAACACAGACGACAGCGAACCATTAGAGGACAGAATCGAGTGAAATGAAAACAGACGACATAGACTCTCCACACCAAGCAACAGGTCAAACAGGCGTTCACGGATACACGTCAAAAATACAGACACAGACTTGGAATCTGATAATAATTTAAATAACGAAACAATTCCACCAACTTATTTTCCGTTCGGAATGATCCAAACCCCCTTTGAAATAATGACTAATTGGCCCAGAAAATTTACAAATAACAAAGAAGACAGTCCGGCACATTTCCTAACAGAACTTAAAAGATTTGAACGTGGATATAGAATGAACGACCACGATATTTTATAAAATCTAGACGCACTATTATTCGAAGACGCAAAAGATTGTTGCGAAATAGATAAATCCTCTTAGAGATCATTATCAGACTTTTACGAACACTTCAAAAATTCTTATATTGACGAATGATTTTCAGAAGAAACCAAACAAAAAATAAAATTGTGCAACCAAAAACGAACACAAGACATACACTCTTACCTGACAGAAATTAGAAAACTTTTTACTAAACTTTACCCTAGAAAAAACCTGGAATGGGAATTGCGCAGAACGTACGAAAACCTTAGACTAGAATACAAAATGTACATAAAAAGGAACGATTTCGAAAGTTTTGAGCAACTAGAGGACTCAGGCAAGGAATGGGAAACTGAGCTAGCCAAATCCAAAATTAGAGGACAAGTTTTACAGATTACAGAACCTACAATTGATGATAAAAACGAAGAAAAACGTAATAACGGTGAGGGGGATAAAAATAATTCGGAGAATAATAAAGATTTAAGGGAAAATAAAAACAACCAAAAGGATAACCAAAACGGAAAGCAAAGCCAAAATAAGCAGGGTAAAAAACCATACAAAAATCGATTCCCATTTTCACCATTTGGATTTCCATGTCTACCTTTTCAAAATCAATATCAACAAAAATGCAGACCTAACTTCAGACCTAGATTCCCACCTGGTTTCCAATTAAATTATCAACCTAGATTCCAAAACAATAGACAAAGATATCCATTCAATCCCCATAATGAAATGTTACCAATGCTAAATCAAATGACGTTACACTGAAAGGAAGGTGAAACCAATCCGATGATTGAATTCCCAACAGGAAAAAAATCAAAAATCAAAAATCGGTTAACAATAATAGGGATTTACAGGACAAGACAAGTCCTGACTCAGACAAAAAACATGACTCAAATACAAAAATGAATGAGAAGAGAAATAACTGAAATTGTTATTATTGTGGCTTAACGGGCCATTTCAAAAGTGAAAATGCCCTTATTATTAGTGTTGCCGCCGAGCGAGAAATCCCGAGAAACGAGACGGGACGAGACATACCTGCTGTCTCGGTATTTCTCGTCTGGTTTTGTCTCGTCTCATTCTTACTCGTCTCGTGGCGTCCTTACTCCTTTCTCGCCTCGGTTTTTCCCAGAAATGCGACAGATGTGCGCTAGCAGAGCGGACAGCTCGCGGGAGCGTTCTTTTGCCACTCTGACGCCCTAATGCTAATTAGCGTTCTTCAATGCGAAGCTCACGTCGAAATCTGATTACATATTATACTTGTTTGTCCATTACTGATTAATTTTATATCAAACACGACCATGTTACGATTTTTTCGAAGATTTAACCTCACTATATCAGTATTTTGTTTTCCTCTTATTAATAATTTATTTTGCCAATTATAAGAACAGAGTACATGGAAGAGAAATGTGAAAAGACTGGTATACTTTCAAGTCCTTTGGAGTTTAAAGAAGTTAACACTAATTTCATTTTGTACATTGTACAGTGTGATTTTAAAATTTTGTGACGTCTAATTTCTAAGGATGGTAAATAACATATATATTTGTCGGGACATAAAAAAAATGGAAAGTGCGTGGCAGTTGGGCGAAGCCGGAATGAGAGTGAAGAATTTTTTTATCGTAGTCTTGGACTAATCGTGAATGTGAGTTTTGTTTCTTAATCTGCATAATATGCTTCATTTCCACAATTTTTTTATAAGGACCTGAAAATGAAAAAGAAATCATTTTTTCAAGCATTGAATAACTTCCTTACGTTGAAAAGAAACTTCAAAAAAACGTTTTTTATATTAACTCGTCATTCTTAACGATCTGATCTTTTCAATTTCTTTGAAAGTACATTTAGAACATAAAAAAGTTTTTCTATGCTACAAGAAATAATCGTAATTTGTAGAGCTTTGATAGTTTTTTCACTTTCAGAACTGCATACAACAAAATTAATTTTACTCATTTGCACCGAAATAAAATACCTGCCAATTTTAAAAATGGGGCATATTATGCAGATTAGGAAAGAAAAGTAACATTCGCGATTTTTCCAAAACTTTGCGATTAACAAATTTCTATATTTTATTCCGACGAAGCCGAACCGTAAGATATATACGTTATGAGGGACCCGAAAGGAAAATTTGCAGTGCTAATGCGTTTCTGAATCATACACATTTTTATATACATGAATATTCAAATATACATACCTGAATAAACAAATATAGATACATGAATGTCGTAGGGGTGAATTATAAAATCGACTGTGTGATGATCATATGATTTTCTGGGTATTATTACTGACTGATTTAATACTTTTTACACATTCCAATTTCATACAATTTAACAAATATGTAGTAGTCAAAGCGATTTAAGGAGGTGCGCACTTTCGATTTTGTATATGCCCCAAGAAATATATTTTATTGACCAACCGTAGAAATTAGGTGCCACAAAATTGTAAAATTCTACATTGAATTATAAAAAATAAACTTAGTGTTAAATTCTTCAAACTCCAATTGACTTGAAAATATACCTATCTTCTTACCTTTCTGTTTCATATGTTCTATTCTTATAATTGGCAAAATAAATATTTAATAAGAACAAATGACATACTAATAGAGTGAAGTTAAATGTTTCAAACAATCGAAACATAGTCGTGTTTGATATCAAATTAATCAGTAATGAACAAAAAAAGTATAATATGTAATCATATTTCAACTTTACCTATTCATTAAAGAACGCTAATTAGCATTAGCGCGTCAGAGTGGCAAAAGAACGCTCCCGCGAGCTGCCCGCTCTGCTAGCGCACATCTGTCGCATTTCTCGGAAAAACCGAGGCGAGAACGAGTAAGGACGAGACGGGACGAGGAAGGATTTGACGAGACAAACCGAGTAATTTTAATAATTCATGTTAATAATTGATGTTTATTTTGTTGACCAGGGTAATTAATTAATTATTTTTGATGTTAAATATTTTTGATTTACTGGTCAAATAATTTTTTTTTTTTCGGCGAAACGAGAAAAAATCTGCCTCAGCCCGGTTTTGAACCGGGAACGTCACTACCCATGAGTGGAGCGTTAACCAATTACGCCACCGAGGCTGCCGCAGATAATTTCTCGTTTCTCCTATATTCACATGGTGACGCGGGTCTGCATCTCATTAACCTGTGAAACTTGTAGTGACTCATTCTAGTCTGAATAATTTCACCGAAATCTGAATATAATTTTAATAATTGATGTTAATAATTGATGTTTATTTTGTGAATTTGTGAAAAAAAAATCCTGTGAATATAGGAGAAACGAGAAATTATTTGACCAGTAAATGAAAAATATTTAACATCAAAAATAATTAATTAATTACCCTGGTCAACAAAATAAACATCAATTATTAACATCAATTATTAAAATTATATTCAGATTTCGGTGAAATTATTCAGACTAGAATGAGTCACTAGAAGTTTCACAGGTTAATGAGATGCAGACCCGCGTCACCCTGTGAATATAGGAGAAACGAGAAATTATCTGCGGCAGCCTCGGTGGCGTAATTGGTTAACGCTCCACTCATGGATAGTGGCGTTCCCGGTTCAAATCCGGGCTGAGGCAGATTTTTTCTCGTTTCGCCGAAAAATTATTTGACCAGTAAATCAAAAATATTTAACATCAAAAATAATCAAACCGAGTAATGCTCCCGGGAAAACGAGACAGAACCGAGTAATGAACGAGACGAAAGGGAGCCAGACTCGGTATTTCTCGTTTCGGACGGCAACACTACTTATTATGCTTATAACCAGGGAAACTGAAGGGGCGGATATTAGAACCAAAAACATTACAAACTAATACAGAAACGAGGGAATATTGAAATTCGGATAAAGATGAAATAACGGAAACACATTTCCATCTAAGGGGTCGTGCATAAATTACGTAACACTTTTTTTGGGAGGGGGAGGGGGGGCTAGCTTAATGTTACATAATGATGAAAAAGTACAGAGAAAAATCGTAAAAAGCGGTACATAGAGGGGGGGGGGGGAGCGTCAAAATTGTTGGAAAATTGCGTTACGTAATTTATGCACTACCCCTAATGACAAAATGCGAAGGTAGCTTATTTTTCAAATACTAGTGGATACAGGTGCCACACATTCATACGCTGGCAAGGAATTGCTGGAAAAAATCCAGAATTCCAAATTCTCAATTCTTAAACCCCTCTCGCGAAAATGAATGGTCGCGAACGGCGAAACAGTCGAAATAATTGGGCAAGTAGTAATCCCAATTAGAGTCGGAAAACACACAAAACACGTAATGTTCAGGTTAGTCCGAAAATGAAACTCCGTACGTATTTTAGGCACAGACATGCTAAAAGCCCTACGGATGACCTTGAATTATCACTCGGAAATGTGGTGGTTACGAAGGAGTCCTCCCACCTACTAGCTTATGGAAGCTTACCCAAAATCGCTCCACACCCACGAATCGAAAACAAAATCGAAACTAAACCAACATTCGAAGGTAAAATTAATTTAAAAAGTACTAGAGAGCTTAACAAAAATAGCGAAACAGTAAAAGATAGCGAAATCCCCGCACTACCTGTCAGTCCCAACCAATCCCAAAAAACCATCAGCGTCCAAATTGTGGTAAAAAACCCTACAAAGAATATCACAAGCCTAATGAGCATCACCACGAGCAACAAATTCCAACACCTAGAGAGCATCCCCACCCCCGACACTAGCGACGACTCAAGCATAGAAGACTCATTTACAGTAGGCAAACCAAAAGTCAAAAGGAATAATCAGAAAAAGAATTCAGGAAAAATTTTGTATAATAAGAAATAGGAGGGAAAATATAAGGATAGTGACAGTAACTTATGGAAAAATAAAAAAAAGTTACTGATCAAAATAAAATATGAAAGGAACGTCAAAAAGCAAATGAGATAAGGGAAATAGAAAAGAAATACGGCTGCGAAGTACTATGGACGTATTCACCATGGCTGTATTTATTTGTGCTCATTTCATGAGCATTTTGCTTCCTCATAAGTATCAAATAAATGTGATTCCTCATAGAGGGAGGTTTTCCCTAACAAAAGAAAGAAATGTATACTTTCAATATTTTTCAAGCTCATGTTTCTGTCTTTCCAAAAATTTCATTTTCAGAAAATCAGAGGGCCCATAAAAATGTAAATTGATGTGTTCTGTTACAATGAAGAACTTTCTAACCTACGGTAGTTTTATATTTCAAATTAAAACCTCATTGAAACAATGTAACTTTTCTTAAAACTTTCTGAGTAGCTATTGTTTAATCAATAATGGTCTTCAAAAGTTCGCCAATAGATCAATACACGGGTATCGAAGACGCGAAGAAATATATGATATACATTATAGTAGTATTCCCAATACTAAAAAAGTTTTCCTTATGCCAACAAGATAAACAATATAATCGCAAAAAAATTTTTCCCATATAAACAGAATAAACAATTTTTGTGAAACTTCATAAATCGGTACTGGTGGGTTATATAAAGTTCATCAATAGGTCAATCGATTCGTCTCAAGGACGCGAAGAAATACTTGACATGTAATATTGTCGTATTTTCAATATCGAAAAATTTATTCTCATATAAACAGAATAAAGCATTTTTTTCAACTTCATAAATCAGTATTGGTGGGTTATGAAAAGTTCATCAGTAGGTCAATCGATGCGTCTGAAGGACTCGAACAAATACTTTACATGTAATATTGTCGTATTTTGAATATCGAAAAAAATTTTCTTATATAAACACAATACACCATTTTTTGAAACTTCATAAATCGGTAGTGGTAGGTCAGAAAACTTTCAACAATAGGTCGACCGATGCGTTTCATAGACGTGAAGAAAAAAGCTAGATATCGTGTTGTATTTTGAATCTCAAAAAAGTTTTTCTTATATAAAAAAGGTAAAATTTTTATTTTTAAATCTCTAAACACAAGAAAAAAGTATTTCTAAATGGGCGATCTAGGTCAGAATCCTATCAGACCTGGATATCAATCCGAGCTACACTTCATTCAAATTTCATGAGCATAGCTCTGTTACTTTTCGAGATATGGTGAACAGAAAAAAGTTACACACACAGGGACATTTTTTTAAAACTTTATTTTTGAGCTCCTGGGGTCGAATTATATCAAAATATGTCAAAAAAGTATATTTTAAAATTAAGGTCATTACAATTCTCCCTCTATGAGGAAGCAATACACAAAATTTGTTAACAAAAGAGAAAGTACAAATTTTTGATAATATTTTTTTTCAATGCGACGCGCAGTTTTTCTTTTAATCGTAAAAAATAACATTAAATATAAAAAATAAATCACATTCCTTGAGAAATGGCACAAGGTACGAAAAAAAATTAATAAAGAAAAGTTGTTCGCCCAAAGAGGATCTAAAAATTTGGTATTGTTAATTTTGAGATAGAAGAAGAGGATTTTCTTTTAATCGTAAAAAACAATATTAAAAATAAAAAAAGTAAAGTTTTGGAAAAACGCCATTGGCCTATTGCCAGCCTATTGCCAATCGTAAGAGCTTATTTCAAAAGGTACAGGCGGATATTGATCTGGTGGTGCAGTGGGCCTTGACAAGTGGCCTCACTCTTAACCCTACTAAAACTATAGCTATAACCATAGGACCTTCTTCCTCTCCATCACTTGAAACAATTGCAACCCCACCTTCTCTCTTGATCGATGGACGTCTTACCCCCTTTATGGAATCTGTGAAAGATTTAGGCTATATTCTTAATCGCTCTCTTACTTGGAATGAACAAGTTGCGGATATTGTAAGGAAAACCTTTAGAGTCCTCCCCAACAGCTTAACAGGAATAAAAAATCACTTCCTACTTCAACGCGTATCCTCCTAGTTAAAAGCCTCATCCTTCCTTTCTTTGACTACGGTTGTGTGGTAATTTACTTTATATCCTATTCAGTAATGAAGCTCCGCACGATCTTCTCAACCTCTTTCATTTCATTGACAAAGATTAACCAACACATTCCAAACTCCGTGAAAGGAAAACAGTATTAAAAATTCAGCCACACCGCACGTGTAAAATGCAAAGGTCCTTTCTTATTCGTGGTGCTCGCCTTTCGAACAAACTACCTACAAGCATGAGAAATGCACCTTCACAATTTCACTGTAGAAAACTCCTTTTTGGTTACTTATTTAACACATCAAATCCTACCCTCCAAATCACACATTGGTGAGACTTAAGTCCTTAATTGAAAAAATATATGAGTGTGTGTATGAATGCGTATTTACTTTGAAGTATGTATAATTGCATATGTATATTTATAGTATCCTTCTGTTGATAGCCCACATCTAATCATGTCTATTGTAGTTTATTTCTTTACCATTCTTAAACACCTACTTTTCATTTCAATCGTCAAATTGATCACCGTCACATTGTAATTGTAATATGTATCACCTGCTCATTATAGAGCTATTTAGCCCTAGGAACTTTTCATAAATAAATACAAATACAATACAAATACATAGGAGACGAAACGAAAAGGAAAAGACAAGAGTTGTTCAACGGAAAAAAAAATTTGTTAGAAACTCTTCTTATGAATACATATTAAAAGCAAAAAATGTACCTTTTTGAAAAACGGACACTAGCCAGAACATTTTATTCAACAAAATTTTTACCCTGAATGATGTCTGCAAATTTTGTCGAAACCACTTAACATTAGGATGTGTATTTGTAGTTTCAATTGTTTGAAAAAATAACATTTGAAATAAACAAATGAAATGTATGGAAAAATGCACAAGTGAAGGAGTCTTGTGCTACCGGCCTCATCAATCGGTAATACCATTGTTGAAATCCAACCCCTTCCGTGTCTCCATAACGACGCGACGCGATCCCCAGGATCTAAGTCCTCATCGCCGATCCATCAAGGATCAATTAGATCTCCAGATACCTTTGCTTCATCGCCCGAGTATCCACTACCATTACACGCCCGCTCTTGGCTTCACCGCCCGGTCCGGGCTTACGAGAACGAAGACTCACGAGAGTCAAGCCTGTTAGTTGGATAAATAAACCACACTTTCTTATGAAATGTCTTCCCATGACTGACTTCACCCGCTTCTCGACGTTCCAAATCCCACCCTTCCTTTAAGTTGCGCGATCCCTCACACAGTAATTTCATAAATATACTTTGTACTTTCTTTTGCAATATCTGAAGAAGAAATCACAGGCCGACGTACAGAAAGAAATGTAATATACATTTGATATAATAATGTTGAACATATAATGTAGAAAATTTGACATTTTGGACAAAAACGAGTGCGAAACACAAGGTACGTAATGAGAATGTGTTTGTTAAAGCGAAAAGTGCTTTAACAAAAGAGAATTCATAATCAGCACAATAACAGTTGTTGATGCTTTGACCTTTAACTTTAAAAGGTCTGTGCATAAATGTGGGGAAAATAGAAAGACCGAGCGCGCAGCGCGACGTAAATATATTATCGAGTGCGAGGCGAGCCGCGCGCGTAGCGCGCAATTACAATGTGCCTGCGTAGCGGGCAGATTTTATTTTTTATTTTTCAATTTGGACCCTAAGTTTTTATTTTTCGACTCAAAACCCCCTTCAATAAATTCAGTAGGAGGGAGTACATACATTTTTTTTTATTTTCTTTTTTTTTTCATTTTCGAATTTCAACCCTAAGTTCGTATTTTGCGACTCAGAGCCCCCTTTAATACCAGATATTATAAAGGATGTGGCTTTATTGAATTTGTTGGATATTTATATGGTTATTTTCAAGTTTGGCATTGTAAGTGGAAATTTGTATTCTGCAATTTGAAAAATTCCCTCGTATCAAGTTTCATGCAAATCTACTAGTTCAATACAATTTCCGAAGTGTAGGTTGCCTTTTCAGTGTTTGGCTTGTAACCTCAAATTCGTGTTCCATGATTCAAGAAACCCCCGTCGTACTGATATTTATGTAAACATATCAATGGAATAAAATTTGTAAATTCCAGATGGATGTTTTTAATTTTTGTATTTCAACTTGAAATCCGTATTCTAAGAATGACACAAATACGTATTCTGATTCTCATGGGAATCCATGAATTCATTTTAAAAAAGTGTATTTAATAGCGTTCGGAACGAGTGTTACTTGGCTTGTGCTCAACAGACACATATGATGCTATGGTGCCTCGTACAGATACCAGTGAGAACGAGGTACTTCACAACATCGTACCCTTCGAGCGCATTTACAATTAGCCAGTGTCCAAATTGACAATGGCGACCCGAAGGGCTACGACTGACACCGATATGGATACGTAGTAAGAAATTGCCTGAACCGACTAGGGAATTACTGCCTAAAAAATGTGCTACAACTGTACATGGACAACGTCGCTGCATTGTACCAGGGAGTGTGGAGAAAGAAGAAATCACTGTTACTGATAATGCAGAAAGTGACCGTTCGCTCGTTCAGTATTTGAATAGGGGTTCTAGGAAATGAGAATGAATTCAGAGCGCAAGTCGATTGACCAAGTTCGGACTGTACTTTCAAGGAAACTGGGGCGAAAGCAGCAGGCTTTCCAATTTAAACCGTGAATGTTACATTGAAAGGCTGGGGTCCAAGGCACTATACAGTGAAGACTTTCCCTTACGTCCTTGTACATATGTCAGTGGATTATGTGACAGTTTGTGACGTAAAAGCTTTATTGTTCCCAGATGATCATCAAGAGGTCGATCTGATCATTGGATGATCATTTTCGGAGCTTCCGTCAAAGAATGCGGTAAATCATCAATTCTCAGCAGTTGAAAGTGTTACAGTGTCCACACGTTCAATATTGCTTTTCAAACTTGTCGGTAGTGATGGTGCAGAAGTTGAATTTCTTGTGGCTAAGTTTCGCGTCAAAAAGGAATCTTTCATACAAGGATCAACTGTCTTGAAGGGAGAGATATCTTCATTGCCGCTTATCAACATTACCGAGAAGAAGTGGTCGCCTGTCACCGAAGACCTCATAAATATAAGGAATAAGTATTTACATGCAATACCTGTAAGTATAAGTGAGTTGGGTTGCACATCTTTGAAGGCAGTGAATATTAATGAAAAGGAAGGTAGCATTCAAAATTGGACGAAGCTCCATCGAGCGAGTGAGGATGAGGGGGAAAAACGGATTATAAGCGCATATACAAATTTAGGTTTTGTAGAAAATACTGTGTCGCCCTATGCTAGCCTAGTGCCACCAGAACGTCGGAAGAAGAGAGATCCGCGATTAGTTATCGATCATGCAAGATCCAGAAAATGTACGTACTTGATACTTTACATTTTGTAAAAGCACTGACCGAAATTAAATCATCACAACTCTTACCTATGATATTAGATCCAGCTGAGGAAGGTTATCAACTTCGAGGTTGTGAGGACCCATCATTCTGACATAATCCACTTGGTTAAAATCATGGATGGCGTATTGCAATTGCAGGCAGTGTAATGCTCTCACGAAACTTAAAAATGTGATTATGAACGAAGAATATGAGGTTTGCTTGGTGGAATGTCATCTAGGTTCCTGAAAAACAAAAGTTATTAATGACATTGCAGTAAGTGTTTTATAGCCATGTGAGCGTAACCTCAACATTTTTTTTTCATTTTTCTCAAAATCAACTTACGTTCACACTAAACGCGATATCCAGTTGAAAGTTTG
Source organism: Andricus curvator (assembly GCA_932195095.1). Classification (NCBI taxonomy): domain Eukaryota; kingdom Metazoa; phylum Arthropoda; class Insecta; order Hymenoptera; family Cynipidae; genus Andricus; species Andricus curvator. The sequence continues at coordinate 95,973 of CAKNYM010048124.1, read as the reverse complement.
GGAAAGTAAATATGAAGCAGTAAGAAAGGCGGCTCTGGTCCTACATTTTTCTAATTATGAAGGAAGCAAAGAAAAATTTGGTTATAACAAAACTTTTTTTTTTATATGTACTTACAAAAAATTAGGATCAGAGACGCGCTTCTTAGTGCTTCATATTTAGTTTCACAAATTGTCAACTCGATATCGCGTTTCATGTGAACGTAACTTGATTTTGAAAAATATGGAAAAAGAATGTGAGGTGACGCTCACATGGCCTGAAAAGGGCAAAATGAAGATATAAAGAATTATTTACCACCAAAGATTGTAGTATGCGCCACTTCTAAAGCAGAAATTGACGAGATTGTCCCCAAGCTTAGTTCAGTTCATTTCTTGCTACATCGATGATATTTTTTTAGAGGATCAAATAGTACGTAAGTTTTCTCTGCTGAAAACATTTGATTTTGTGTTCCTAACCAGTTCCTTCGTGAACAGACGTGGTTCGAAGGGAGAAAAATTATAAAAATATTAATACTCGAAAGGTGGCAAAGGATTATACTTCAATTTCTTCCTCTGTGGGATGAAGAAAAAAGTTTCAAAGATTTGAGAGAAGCCTTGCATGAAAGTTCAATTTTGCAGTATCCAGACTTTCAACAGCCATTTACCATAACAACAGATACCTCAGGCTATGCCGTAGGTGCAGTACTGAGGCAGGAAAAGGGAGAGAATAGACCTTCTCATTTCATATTTTTCCCATGTGTGAAACAGTGCGGAATGTAATTAGTCTACTACCGAGAAAGAATGCTTAGCAGTTTTATACGCAGTACAACAATACCGACCCTATATTTATGGAAAGGAGTTCACACTGGTTACTGATAATGAACCCATAAATGCAGGAAAATTTCCAGAATTATTCGAAAACGAACAAGATAAGACCGAAGAAGAGGGGAGGAAAAAGGGACAAGAATTGCAAGATTCATTCTCTCGGTTTAATGAATCCTTGTAAACTCACAAGGATTGGGTAAAAGAAAGGGGAGCTGAAGAAAACACGAGACCTTATTTAGAGGCCACTGCTGTCTCAGAGGGAGAAACCGAATCAGGACTTCTTGTGACAATTGAAGTAATGGAGCCTGAGAGCGAAACTGAGCTAGCCCGGAGGATAGAATCAGTAATAAATTGGACAAAAAATGAACTAAAGGAACTCGGAACGAGGTAGTCTGACAGCCAGGAGAGCAACAATACCTCATATTCGCGTACGGAAAAAGATACTCCCTCAACGGAAATGTTGCCTGAAAAGAGGCAACGCAAGAGCGTAACTGTTGCACCTCCAATAAAATCCCCTTCCAATCCCGATATCTTAGCAACATACCGTCCTTCAGGTTGTAGACTGTCACAAGCCCTATCAACGCCATTTTAGAAATGAACTATGGATAATTTAAAAATCCCAGAAAGTCCAATAACTAGAAATGAAAAGTACAAGCTTCGACGTGTAGAAATGAGCCCAAAAGAGAGGACCTGATGCTGACTATACACTGACTACTGATATATATATATA
>CAKNYM010048124.1:76829-88430 GCA_932195095.1 Andricus curvator | reverse complement strand
CCACCTATCTCACGGTCGTGAGACGTGGTTACAGCTGAAATTTTACCCCTTTCACACAAGTTGCCCATATGTTTCTAGCCCTTCAACTTGTTTTTCAAACTTTATATACAAATGAGCAATTGAAATCCGAAAATGTCTTTATTCACTTTTTTTATCATTCTGTGATAGATTAATGTCTGTACGCAAATTTAAATTCACAATATTAGGACAAACTAGAAGAATACATTTGAATGCCAAAGGACAAGTGTGTCCTGATTTTGGAACTGTGCACAGAAAAACAATGTATAATATAGTTGATAACAGATTTGTACAGTTAAAAGAATTGGCTGCTCTGCTGCAAGTGTAGTTTCCGAAAGAAATATTGAATTTTTGTATTTTTATCGGAAATGGTACAAGATATCAGAAATCAGTAAAGGAACTTTTTCTACAACTTTTTAAACTGTGCCAATTATTTTCTTCACATTTTTTCGGATCTGTTGTTGTTTGCAAGAGAAATGCGAAAATTCGATTTTATAAGAAAAAATTCTCCTGGCCACAAAAGTTATTGAGCCCGCTTAAAAATCACCAGGTATTTTCCTTATGATAGTTAAAATTAAAAAAGAAATTGGCAAAAAATATAAGTGTGAAAAGCAATGTTCAATGTCTCAATTAGGTCAAAAGTTATACAAGTTTAAAGAAAAAAGTGGGATTTTTTTTTAAAACAAAGCAAAAAATGGAAATACGCATAACTTGTCAACAGCCATACCACGCTGAAAAAACCAGTTCTCGTCAGACCACTTCAGTTAAGCAGCGTTGGGCGCGGATAGTACTTGGATGGGTGACCATTCGAGAATACTGCATGCTGTTGGCACATCGCGGGTGTGGTGAGCCCACACTTGCAGTAATTATTTACTACAAGAAAGTATCCACCAGGAAACAGTACCCGAAGCGGGTAGTGTCACGCCTACCCTGAAAGGGAAATGGCATAATGGTATACTCGTGATTTTTTTTTCACAAATCGCAAAAATAGGTATTGTCTAATTTCCTCTAAAAAACAACATACTTTGTCCCCGAAAGATTCTGCGACTTGAAGTGTAGAACCTGCCTGATTTGAAATGGATTCGGTCTAAAAATAGTTGTAGTAAGTGCGGTTCATAACAATCGAATGCGCAGGGCTTACGACAGTGGGTCGGACAACAATGCTGACTACCCTAGAGTTGAGGGAGCCAATCAAGACGGAGTCAATGCGATTGACCGGCGGAATCTCAATACTTGTAAGTGGACGGATCGATTCAATGACGACCTGATAGAGTGCTACGATACCAGTATGGCCTCTGAACGAGAAGGCTACATGACGCGACTGCAACAGAGGAGGTCGAAGCATTTTGGAGAGAAGTCTAGGAAGTCCAACATCCACATGAAGAAGGCTCAAAGAACATCAATAGCTTTAAGGAGCTGTGCAATGTCCTCATAACAGCTGAGGAGGAATGCCCACCTATCACTGCCGAAGAGGTGAAAAAGGTATTAAGAGGCATGAAGAACAATTCCGCTCCGGAAGCAGATGGTATCGAGACCTTCTGGTGGAAGAAGTTTTTCTTCAATCCAGCAGCATCTGGCCCGAATTTTCACCTCATATCTACAGTCGGAAGAGCCTATTCGAGAGTGGTTGGTGAAAGGGCGCACAGTGCTTTAATACGGATGATATAAGGAAAGCAAACGCTGGCTCACGCGATATCGCCTGATCCTCCACATTTCTGTGGAAGATGCCGTGCACCCTCTTGTCAAGGAGCTGTTCACGAAATTTTCTCTCCTGTGCTTTCTTAATCCGGTCCTTCAGGAGTGAGTACTCAAGATGAACAAAGTTTTCAAGGTGAACAAGTTTTCAAAAGTTTTTGACACCCCTCCAACCCGCGTGAACAGCCGTGGGATTTTGACGCCCCCCCCCCCCCCTTGTCCACGTGGACATATTTGATGAAAATATAGATATGATTGGTCTTCAAAAGCAAGAAGGCCATAAGGAGAAATGAATTGGCCGCAAATTCGGATTTACTTCAGAACGTGAGCTTTAGCAAAGTTTCAAGTTCAAACAAAAAGTCGTGAAAATATTCTTAGTTTTATCATGTGTCTTGACGGGGATTCTAGCCCGATCCCTCCGGTCTCCCTCGTGGGCAAGCGTGGAATTTGGGGGGGGCCCCCCCCCCCACCCTCTTACCAACCCTAAATTGTTCACGTGGTAATATGGATGGCCCTTAGACAAAACCTATCATGTTTTATAATTATATCGAAACTATTGTAATGTACAGTTATTTTGCAAAACAAAATATCAAACAACATTGTATTGAAATAGCTTTATTTTCTATTTTTGTAACTATGAAAAGGAAAACAATGGAAATGGCAAACATTTCGACTCTTCAGTTTTTTTCTTTTCTTTTTCCTTCGGTAGGTAAATGTTAACTGCAACACAACATGTTAAATGCATATTTAACAAGTCCTAAAGTATGAAAATGTCAAGTAAATTAACATTTTCATACGTTAACCGTCAGTACCTCGAAGAATTACTAATTAATTAAAACTAATTAACAAATTAGAAAGCATTCAAGGACGCTAAGTTGTATGAGGCGCCTGAATGTTTTCCTTTAATAATAAGTAATTTAAGAAACACCACCAAAACGCCAAACTATATGAGGCGCTAGTGTTGTTAACTAATTTTAATTTTTGAAATAGATATAAATAATGACACTCCCCCTAACCCCCCCTCCGGGTCAGGGGGGGGGGGGGCTATACGATCAAATTTACCCACTTAATGTACAGATAAGAGGCGAAATCGTTGGAGAAAGGTTAAAAGTAAAAATACAGGAAAAATCAACAAATTTTAGTAACAAATTATGCTAAAAATCCGAAGAACCTAAAGGAAGGGAAAAGAAAGCCTAAAAAGTAATTATTAAAGAACACAGCTTCAGAAACGACCAAATGAGAAACTTACATTAAGATGTCAATGCCTTTCCTTCGAGAGAAAACGATCCGTACCAGTTGACAAATAACAGATGCAAGAATTGATTTCCAAAAACCCGAAAATCCAATTCTTGCAAATTGTTACTAAATCATGACCGACTAAATGTTGCTAAAATATTACTTAGCAAATTACTAGCGAATAAATAACATAAGGCTAGTACCGCAAAAAGGAAACACATTCCAAGAGCGAAACCGCCAACGCTAAGAAATGCAGCCGTTGCAAAAAGGCTGGGATCATTGACACCAGTAACTCGAAGGAAATCACTAATGAAGGGTCATCAATTTATTAGAAGTAGTACCGCGGAGGAACACCTTCAAAACGTGGGAAATGCAATTCGGCAAAATAAGGCCGTCTGACCTTCAATAATTAAAAATCGTTTAACGAAGAAATCCCGCAAGGTTCCAGTCGAGGCCATCCTGGAACCCTCCAATATTTTTAATGGTAGGACATTTCCCACCATCGGTTGTAAATTTACTTAGCCGCGGAAATGTTCGAACGTAGTAAAAAGTGAATTATAGACAATTGTACCAATATCCAACAATTTCGCCTCTCATCCAACCAGGGAGTAGTTGTAAGTACTATAGTGACTCTATAGTGGTAAGGTATGAATCGTTCTCTTTTTTTAATATTGTATCGATCATATTATAGTATAAGTAATGTTGTGGCAATAAATACTTTTTGTGAATTAATCTCCAACAATTTTGTGATGAAAATAATTGAATCATTCCCAAATTAATCGAGTCAACAATAAATAGAAACGCTCTGACAAGATAGAGCAGAACTCGACCCATATACTAATAAAAAAGTTCTCCTTCTGAGTATAATTATTTTCTTCTGCGCAATGTTATTCTATAATTAAACAAATAATTTATTTACCGCAAAATGTCAATACTACGAACGTAACACAACATAATGAAAGTTTTTCTTTTTTTTTTCTTTTTTTTTTCCTGACAAGAAGTCAATGTTATATAAGTTCAATGATATAATACGAATATGGAATAAATTTTCAAATGAATGTCATAAAATATCAGTATTCTACGTCAGTGAAAGAAATAATATTTCCATACATTTTTGTCTTACGGACTTGCAACACTGCATCCTTCAAAGGAGTTACTACTCTTGGAATATGAAGTGCACACTCGCTAACCGCAGATTCTTTATGTTATGATAAAAGGTAAATACTTGCTTACTTACGTTAATAATTTTTCTAGTAATTTTGGAAACAAAAATGTTATTTAGTAATTTTGAAACAAATTTTTTTTTTTTAGTAATTTGGAAAAAAAAGTCTTACCGGTATGTCTTTTTAAGGAAAAATATTTCTTGATTAAAAGATCCTGAACATAATACGAAGTATTAAATGCGTTCATACATTTTCGTCAGAAGTATACGAACATTTTGAAAAAGAATTCCTAAGCTTTCAAAACTTGCTTATACTCTGCATTTCTTTCCATTATGTGTATTTATTTCGAACAATGAGAACTACACTTCCATTTCTTGTTATAATGCTCTGTACATGACTTCGAATTGGATTACAGACGAAAGTAACTTTATAAATATTGTAAATTATTGCAACATCTCCGACTGCTGTTTATAACAATACAATTATTATTATTAGAATTATTAAGTGCATTTATCGATTACGCATTAATGTCACTCACACGTAACAATGTACGCATTGTTAATGGATTGGAGACATAAACATTTTATTTTTTACAAAGTTAAATGAAAAAAGTCAACTTTTTTTCGAAACTTAGCTCTCACAGATCTCGTTAGAATTTCTTTAGCTTCAGAATAAAGAAAAATCTGTAAAATCGATTAAAACTAAAAGCCGGTATATTATTTTGAAAATTTTGTCATCCAGTGTCCACACTGTGCATCATTACTGCATCATTTAGCATTCCCTGCTTCAATTTTAAACCATTAGTCGAGGCAAACTACGTGAGACCAATGCAGAAAAAACCGAGGACACGCACTACCGCAGTAGCGTCCTCCACTTCAAAGAGGGATGATGTAGGAGCGACCACTTCTGTACCCAAAGGCACAGAGAAGAAGGAGCCGCAAAAACGAGTTCGACTCGAGGCGGTCTTAATAAAACCGGCTGAAGGTTCGAGCGACTCCGAGGTCCTAAAGAACCTCGAACTGAAGTTGAAACCAGACACCCTCGGTGGCAAAATGAGGGGTGTCTGAGAGACAAGGAAGGGTGAAATCCTCATTGAGGTTCGTCCTGCAGCAGGTCCTGCTACGACAAAGCTGTCTTCTGCTAGAAGGGGGGCAGTCGGCGATGGAAAGTCCGTGCGCGAACTTGTTCCACGCATGGAGGTTGAGCTCCTTCATCTGGACTCTAAAAGTGACGCGGAAGAGGTGAAGGAGGCCGTACGAAACTACTTTGGCGGTACAGATGCGGAAAACGTGAAGGTGGACATAAGGAAGAGGTCCTTCAGAAGATACCGTAAGGCCTACGTAGAGGTGAAGGAGGAGATGGCTTCGAGACTCCGTCGGACAGTGCACATAGCGGCGGAACTGTGAGGATCCCGATAGCACAAAATCATGCTGGAGGTACGGCAACGGAGGGCACAGATGTACGGAGTGCGTCAGTACTCGTCAGTGCTATCTCTGCGCAGCTAGGAAGGAAAAACCCCGGACTAACCACCCTCCGGGTAGGAGGCGGTGCTTCACATTTAAGGAGGCCGACCTACCGAGGAAGCCTCCAAATGAAGGTTTTGGTGGAAGATGTATACCTAACGAAAGCGAGGATTAGGTGGATGAAGGTTCACCACGATGTCAAGAAGCCAAGGACGGTAAAAACGATGAAGGTAGCAGGGATGTATGGCGTACCGTGAAAAAAGAACCCAGGAAGTACATGTTCATTACAAAAATGGGACGAATTATTTGCCCAGAAAAACATAATAGAGAAGTATCTGAACAAAGATGAGTCTTTCTTGTCTGTTAACAAAGTGAAAGTCGCGCTGCTGAGGACGGTGCGTTCATCGTGGCTGGCACTGGAAAGCAAAAAAACCAGTTTGGCAACAGAGCGGGACGCCGATGCGCGCCGTAAAAGCGTTATCCCCCATGTTCATGAGGTAATGCGAAAGCGGATTCTCGGAACGTAGGGTGGCTTGGACAAAGCAGTTCGTTTAGTGGGTAAGACCGTTGGTCAGACCCACACTCACATTCGTTTCTTGAGGACTAACAACTTGATGGTCCCGAAAGTTCGAATGCATGCCAAACGTTTGCATGCCACCGTCACAGCAGCGTCGCAAGCAATCCCTTGTTACGGATAGGATTACTCCCATATCGAAAGGGCAGTTCATGGACACATTTAGAAGAGCTTTTCCGAAACATACATCATAAAATGTAGATAACAAGATATCACTCAATTGTGTAAAATACACAGTTTAACATTGAACAGAATGTTCAATTTCAAATTGTTAATTTAGCATGCAGAAATACATTGAAGTGTAAATAGTACGAACAGAAATTGTCCAATATTTTGTACATATTTAATATATTTTAGTAGACTAATTAAGTGCTTACCGGAAACTACATTTTCTTTAAGTTTTTCATATTTCTTGTAGTCCTGCATAATTTGGGAATTTTTTTTGTACATTCCATTTGAAATTGGAAATTCAACTTCCTTTCAATAATGGTGACTAGAAGAAATGAAGCCCCTCAATATCCAAAGCCTTGGTTGTAAAAACTGAAGTAATTACATTTGTCAGAATTGTTGTATATTCTGTGGTGAATATTTGCGTTCATCTTCAACACTTCAACAACATACAAATTCTGGAGAAATTGTTATTCAAACATTTTCTTTCAAAAGTGCACGAAATAGGGGACGGCCCTATAATCCGTGTGTTCCCTTTTTTTACATTCAAATAGTCATAAGTTTGTCAAGAAATTTGTTTTCCGTACATCGGCAAGGTATATGTCCCTTTCATTTCAAAACTTGAAAGTTATTTCGGAAAATTAAAGTTTCTATACCGCAACAGACTTGACGGCTTTTTCAAAAATTTAATACTCTTTTCTCGTGCATGCAATTATGTATTCTAATTCCTTTACTTTATCTTCCATCTGATCTGTTTTCAATGATAAATTGAGAACCTTGACACTTCTGTTAAATCTTATCTTAATCTGGGATCATGCCCCACTGTGTGCCTCTTTAATATTTTCATAAGAAATCAATTGCAAGTAAATATTGTTATCGAAAAAAAAAATTTATTATTTAAAAAGCTGAATGATTCCAATTTTGAACGTGTAAATAGTTGTAAATAATTATTTGTTCCAGCAATTGTGATGGAAAAGTATGAGTAGTAAAAATGTTTAGTGATAGAAACATGTTATTAGTTCGAAATTTTTTGAAGCTTTCAATTTTAAAGATTTGAATAAATAAAAATAATTATTTGTTCAAACAATTTTTATATGAAATTGACTGTTATTATATACTGTTATCGATAAAAACAATTTATTAGTTAGAAAATTTGTGATGCTTCAAATTTCTAATGTTTGAATAATTAGAAAAAATTATTTGTTCATACAATTATTATAAAAAGATAAGTGTTAGTAAATATTGTTATCGATAAAAACAATTGACTAGTTAGAAAATTTTTGATTCTTCAAATTTTGAATGTTTAAATAATTGAGAATAATTATTTGTTGAAACAATGTTTATAAAAAATTAATTTTTAATAAATTTAAATTAAAAATTTTAAAGATTTTTCGGGTTTCAATCGTGTGCGAAACTATGAATGTTGCCGACGTTTCGTGAACACTGCAGTTCACTTCTTCAGGGCTGACCTGAAACTGAAGTTTCAGGTCATGTTGTTCTTAGGTATGTATTCTGTACGATGCCTGTGATTGGCCAGAGCGCCCCTTGGTGTGGGCTGGATGAACTTGATTGGCCAATCAAGTCTTTTTTAAAAAACCCGGGAGGACGGAAAGCCAAATCGGATTGGTATTATATCCATTGTCCCTATTGATGTTATTAGGGTGTTTTAAGATTTCGATTGCTTCTTTATGTTTTCTTGGAAATTTATTGTACGTTTTTGCGATTACAGTGTTCTATCAATGGTGTGAGATTGGAGGGGAAGTTTGCAAAGGATTTGATAATAGTGCGTGCCTTACTGGAAGTAATTTGTCAAATTTTGTTTTTTGTTTTTGAGTGCAATAATCTTTAATCCGTTGGGATTGGTCAAATGATATGCGTTCCAATGTGGACCAAATGTCAAATCTGAGAGTGTTTTATAGGAAAAGGTGAAGTTTTAATAGTTTTTTGGAGGTAGTGTGCAAGGCACATTTGGTATGTTGTATTCTTTCTTTCAAGAGAAGCAAACTTGTTTTATGTAGAATTGATTTGGATTGAGATGTTCCTAAATGGTTTTTTAACTCTAAGAAATTTTGGACGATGTTATTGTCCCTACACCGTTTTAAGAAAGCTAAAGATGTTAGTAGCCTACCTTGAGAAGACCTGAGCTTACTGAAAGTGTTAGTTTTAGTAACAAAAATCTCCCCGTAGAGTTCTGTAATGGTAGATTTAAGACTTTCACGATGATCCATTATAATAAATTTAAATTAAAAATTTTAAAGATTTTTCGGGTTTCAATCGTGTGCGAAACTATGAATGTTGCGTCAATTCCATAAATAGGAGGCGCTCGAATCACGTTTCATAAGGAAGACTAGATGGATGGTGGAGGCCAGGAATGGCCACATCAAAACCATCTTCATGTCGTTCGATCACAGGAATCCAGTGCAGCATGCGGTCAATCTCTGTGATTTCTATCGTATCAATGGAGGTCTCATTAATAGGTCCCAGGCGCCTATTGAAGTGGCAGGAGCTAATGCTGTATTGGCCTAGACAATTGTCAGCTAGAGCGCGTAAAGTAAACGTTGTTTAAGCTCAATGCTCCACACGTACAGAACTTGCCGCGCCTGACATGAGCATTCCTTCGAGATTGGACAGTCGGTGTGTATCATGTTAAGTTAGCTCCTTCGTACATTCAGGATAAGTTACAGAGGGAAGATGAAGAACTTCACTTTGAAGTTATGAAGGAGCAGCATCGCGACATCATACCAGATTCGGGACTGATCTGAGGTCGAGTTTATTCACGATTCCGAAACGCAAACCGGCACTGTGATGACGAGTCAATCCAAGGGTATTATTGCACGTGCAAAGCGGGAGCTCCAAGTCTGGGAACTTGCGCAAATGTCGCTAGCGTATTGTGGTACATTGAATATGCACGTTTGCATATATCATATCAGCGTTTGGCGAGACGATATTTGACGCACGACAGATTACAATGTCTTACTCCTACAAAATTTTGTCTTGAACCACATTGAGGGGGGAGGGGAGCTACAGTACGAAATATCAAAGAGCCACACAGTGGGACATGATACCTGAGCGTGACGTCAAACAGTCCTCGAGTGTCGTTGTTACTGCTGTAGCGTGCACGATTAGCGATTTTGGACACAACACTAACGAAAAATTATTCCTCACTCGACCTTCAGACACATATATTGTCGATCAGGGGGGCCTACAATAAAAAATATCGTTGAGGCACAGAGTTGAGCATGATCCCTGAGCCACGGCGCCAAACCGTCTTCGAGTGTCGGTATGTCTCTGTTAGCATACATGAAAAGCCAATTGGGCCATAGCACGAAGGAAAAAGTATTCTTCTTTCGACTTTCAAAGACGTATCTTATTAATCGGGGGGTCCTAATGTAAAAAATATGAATTCAACCCCTCTACGATTCAACTATTCAAGGACAATTTCCCTTTAAATACGTCAAATTACCGAAATTGCTGAAATTTTCCAAAAATGTGAAAAAAGAATGAAAACTTTTGTGGGAACTTACCAAAATTGTCTTTGCTGTGTATGACTCCGTCTTTATCGTCTTTATTTTGCCGAACGAACCTAACGTACTATTCGCGGGGTATGCTGGATCTGCTCGATCACTGGATGGGATATTGGATGCAAGACGTGTAAAAATGGTGTAAGACACAAGTTTTCGAGTTGCTCGTGTTTTTTTCCCTTAGAGACAGTGATTGTGTGCCAAAAAAGTATGTCGCAGTCGAAAATCGACAATTTTTTCCGTACAGCAAAAAAAAGGAACAGGGAAAGCCAACGTAAACGTATATTTGTTTTCCCATTTTCTTTGCCTGTTTCTTGCCTCCCTGGTTGATTCTGGCGCGTTTTAGACTTCCTTTATTAATTTCTAAAAATGGTATATGTAAAAATGCTTACAAGGAAGAAGGCGATGGAGGCTGCGTCGAAGAAAGCCAATGCTCGACCTTTTCATTACAACGAAACCCCTAATTCTTTCTGCACGCAATGCACACGGTTGGTATACAGAAGATCTTGCCAGAGAGAAGGAAGAAAGGGATTGCATAGCAAGAAAGAAAGCTCAACGAAAAAAAATGCTGAAGCTGTGAATAACTTAAAGTTAGAAAAAAAGAAAGTTATGGAAGATGCGTTTAAAGAAAGTGCGCGCATAGATGACGAAATATTATTATTGAAGCGTTGAAGACACTTTCCGTTTCTAATCAGTATTGTAATACTGAAGTTTATTTATAATTTAGAAACAATTATATAAGTTGCGAATTATAATAATTTTTAAAATAAATTTCATTCTAATAATGAAAAAAAGGTACCTGGAAGAATATATTTTTTTGTCCTGGAAAACATGGAAAAGTCCTTGAATTTTTTTTTTTTAAGAAACAGTAGACACCCTGGTTGAAGCTCCACGAGCAGACAAGGCCCCAGTTCAGGATCTGCAATTAATGAAAGACTTGCAGCCCTATGCAGAAGAAGATAGGGAAGTTTCTGAAACCCTCTGAAAGAAAATGAAAAACCACTTGTGGTACCTAACTAACTCCACAAGCAGCAGCATTCGCCTTTTTTCACGATGAACTAGTGCCAGCAAAGAGAAATTTTATGAGGAAAGCTTTGGACCAGCATCCGAAGAACTTGAAGCGCCTGCCAGCATCAACCATCCAGGATATTCTCACAAACAATATCGACGCTTTTATCTGAAAAAAATTGAAAGATTTCTTCACGGGCCTCCAAATTAACACATCCTTTCTCAGCAAAGACGCGGATCTTTGGGAAACCGATGTACAATACCCGCAAGGTGCGACCGCAGTCAGAAAAATAAAAGTGGTTAACGATGTAGCAGAACGAGGTATGAAGTTGATATCGGACTTTAATTCTCTTCCAAGTTTTTTTTACGCTTGACAATAAAGTTCTTGTTGTAATCCAAAAAAAAAACTTTTACAAGTCATTGAAAGACCTACTCTTTCCACCTATTTCTAATTATTCTATTCAATGCCATGTTCTGGCATTGTCCAATTGCTTTCCAATTGGAATGCATAATATTGCGCAATATACGAGAATCAGTACCAGTGCGCGGTCACTTTTCATCTTGAAGAACACGTATTGCAAGTACGAAACATGCTCAACAATTGCACTTCGAGGTAAAGGAATTTCAGCATATTTGCGGTTTCTACTTGAAAATGTGAAATTATTCAATGACAAAAATTGCGGTACAAGAATGCAATTTACTACAGAGCAGCTGTTGAATGATATACATCGGCAGGATCGACAGAGAAAGGACAG
>CAKNYM010048124.1:61725-73131 GCA_932195095.1 Andricus curvator | reverse complement strand
CTTTTTATTTGTTGATTATTTAGTAATATTTAATTGTATTCCTCATTTCTTTTATTTTTATTATTTTTTTTCTTTCTTTGTTATTTTTAATTTATTTCTTTTTTTTGTTTTAATTATTAGAGTGTTTTTCTGGGTCTACTCATGTAAAATGAGAATTTTCAAAATTCATACACTTCTTCCCGCAGCTTTCATCTTCATTCAAGTCACATTTTCCTCTTTTTCTTCACAGGGTACTGAAACTGTACGACATTCCGGATTTTTTTTATACAATTGCGTGAGAAATGAAAAAATGTCTAAACGAAAAATGGACCTGTCGGTATGGGCAGATGCCGTGCCCATATTCACGACTGAAAGACAATTCGTCCAAATCTGCGCGGATAAGGGGAGGCTGTGCAATATAATGTCAGAATGGTATGTAATTCAAGATGAAAAATCCATTTGAAATCTGGCAGATGGACCATACTTGGTCAAGTTAAGGAAGATGTGTTACGAGCGGGCTTGTTTAAACAATAATTGTTTTATAAATGAGCATACGTAACCCGACAAACAAATCGTCTGCTGAAAACAGTACGATTAATGCCTCAGAATTATAATCTCCAGTAGGCTAACGAGAGGATGGCTTTTTCCTCGCAGCAAAAAAGCTCGTGTTTCTTGCAAAGTGTCGGCTAGAGAACCAGCTCTAACGGAAGAACTGCCGTTCCCTCTTCGAGTTATTCAACAGATTTCTTTAATAAGATGCGCGTCGGAAATTAATGCCATCTAGTTGCAGGATAGATAGAAAGGACGTACAGTCCACAACAACCGTACTCTGAATAAGAGAAGATTATCTCATGCAATAGGATTGTATCAAGTTCGAGAAATATTTACATAACAGTCTTGTTATCTTGTCCAGGCGGCCTTGCGACATAGGTATATCTATAGATATTTCTCGATTTTCATTCGCACGCGTTTGCCATCTGAGGGGATCTGCGTGACGTAAGGATAGTAATGGTTATGGGTATTTAATGCTTCTGAGTATTTCGTGCTGATTTCCTAGAAATCAGTCGGGAATTTGTATACAGAAAATACCAGTCTACATTTTATTGAGAAACAGGATTGATTGTCTGTAAATGAATATTGTATTTGTTTGGGTATTTCTGTCCTTTCGCCACACAAGCATGGCTCATTGAGATACATGTTTTCTTTCTTTCTTTTAAATCTCGAACACTGTACATTCGATTGTAGGTATCCTTTCATACGCATGAAGTATTACAATGTAAAAGTGAAATCCTGTAGAGAAAAAAAGTGAAGAAAAAAAAATTATTTAAATAATTGAAAATAAACAGAACGAGTTAGGTTGTTTTTCTATGTGATGGGTATTATAGGTATTTTTTTTATTAATTTCACATTTGAAACATTATTTAATGATTTCTACTGATATAATTGTTATTAACATGAAAGAACTGAACGTTTCTGTGGTTGACTGATCCATTTTTATTTCGATTTTAATGAATTATTGAGCAGTAACAATAAAAATAATAGCGCACCGATTCGCCGGCTGGTCACTACACACTGCAGTCTGCACAACTGTGCGAAAGCGAAGAACGGGAGCTGCGCGCGCGAAGTTTCTCCATGCGTCCTACTCTAGTATAACGTGATTTACGTACACAATAATAATTTTTATATTAGTTTTGAGCTGTGCACTAACTAATTAGGGTTCGCTGATTCCGAAAAAGCGATTTACGGAAAAACAACGTAACTCGGGTTAGGTTTGTTTTTCACCCAACGCTTCATATATATATAGTATATCATACGCTAGCATATTGCGCCATATTGTATGACATTCAACTGTATTGCATCATATTGTATGATACTGTATCATATTGAATGATACTGTGTCATATTATATCATAGTATATGATGTATCACAATGTATAGCATTGCAATATACTGAATTATTTTTTTATCATATTCTATCATAGCCTATAATATTGCATCATATATTGTGATATGGTATCATATTCTATAATACTGTATCATACTGTTTCATATCGTGTCGTATATGATACTGTAATGCGTACTTTTTCCAAATCGTACAAAATAACACTGGAAATAAATGAATTAATTTTGTGGAAGAACAACACAAGAAAATACAATGAAATGTTTATGAACGAAACTGTTTCTTCTCTATAGTATGCGAACTTTTATTAGTTATAAAAACAAGACACGAAACATACATTTCTTTCAATATCAATACATATTATGAATTGTAAGAATATAAATTTATTGAAAGGATACATTATGTAGGATAGGTGAGTATGAAAACTAATATAAAATGATATCCAAATTGTAAATAAATCATGGAAAATAAAATTTAAAATTTATTTCGCAATACCTGAATGAGCACCAGCAGACCAAGATACTTCAATAAATATAATATACATTTCACATAATAGAATTGAACTCAATGTAGAAAAGTTTGCACTTTGGACTAAATCAAGTGCGAAGCACGAGATACGTAATGAGAATGTGTTCCTTAAAGCCGAGGGAGCTTCAACAAAAGAGAAGTCACAATCACCAAATGACAGCTGTTGATGCTTCAACCTTTAATTTCAAAAGGTCTGTGCATAAATATGGAGGAAATGCAAAGGACCGAGCGCGCAGCGCGAGGTAAATACATTAGCGAGCGCCTGCGCAACAGGCACATTTTTTTATTATCACGTTGGCCCACCTTTCATCCATAGATACACATGACCTGGTACTTTCGCTACTAAACACGGTCGCGAAACGCGTGAAGTGTTTAGGACATTCCTTGATGTCAGTCCTTCTTTCGGAACTCTATATTCGGCTTGCGCATTTGTCAAAATTCGCGATTATACGTGTCGCGTCCGATAAAGACACTTTTATTTTCTGAATAATAATCCCCGGTAAAAGCTGCCATTACCTTCCGAGAGACGGAGAAAGAGACAATTTGGGTATCTTAATTGCATGTGAGGGGGAGGGGGGGGGCTTCCCCTAAACTGAAAAAAGGGCGAGAGGCTCATCTTTCCTGTATTTTATTTTTATTGTGCGTTGTTATCCCCACTCTCGGCCTTAGAGTTGTTGTCCACTATTGTAGAAAAGGGGTTTCGCGAAGCCGGTCGTATCGATAATAATTTAGTACCATGAATTTTTCCCGAACACTGACTTTATTTCATAGAAAACAACATGATAAGAAATAATAAAAGAAAATAAACAGAAACAGAAAGGGCACGATCTAGAATGGGTAGAACGTGTGAGGCATGTAGAGGAAAAATATAAGCAAAAAAATGGATTGATACAGCTCACCGTAAGATGTCTGAATTCTACCGCTGTTCCTTGAACACGCACAACAAAGAAAGGAAAAGGAACGAAAAAGGAACGAAGGTGATTTAGGTTTTCCTACTTTTTTTTCTTTGTGCCAACCAAGCGGGCAAAAACGTATTCGTTGCGTGGATTGGCTAATCCACTCTAGTTCTTTTAAGTTATTCCCGACACACACAAACACGCGCGAACACCTGTCACTTTCCGTGAAGTCGCTTTTACGGGAGATAGAAAATATATCTACTTCTCGTAAAAGTGAATGAAAGCCTTCCGAGAAAACTGCTCCTTTTCGTTTTTAAATTCGGAAAGGGGCGATTTCATCTACACTAATCTCAAATGTACTTTTTCAGTAGGTCGAATAGGACGCGAAAAGAAAGCTGATCGCTCCCGTTACGGTCCTACCTCCCGTCGGATAGAGATTGAAATTTCACGTCCAGATCGCGGATGCAATTTCGATGGTTGACCATCAATCCCGGCGGCTGGTTCCTGTTACCGGTCTGAAAAAAGTATATTCCCGCTAAACCGGAAGACACGCGTTGCGACTTACGGCTCAGTAGACTGCAATTGTGATTTTTGTCCGACGCACCTCGACAGTTCATGGTTGGGGTGATCCAGGTAGGGGTATTTCACGAATTGCGGAATTTTTGGGAGGAAGGAGGGATATATCATGCGACCTTCAGCTTGCACTTTTAAGTGTGCAAGATTCGTATTGCCAAATGCTTCCGTTTGAATTGTAGCACCTGCGAGACAGGAACCTCGTCAGTACGTTACGGAACTAAGGTGTTTGATGTCCTTTGTTTTAAGAAACAAAAATTTTTTTTTTTAATTTTCAATTCGCATCAGAATTGATGCAGGTTGAAATTTTCAACTTCGAATGAAGTATTTATTACTTTCAACCTTCAGTAATCACAGGGAGTTAAGCAGTTTAGCGTTTTTCATATAGATTTTTTTTAAATTTTCAATTCGCATCAGAATTGATGCAGGTTGAAATTTTCAACTTAGAATGAAGTATTTATTACTTTCAACCTTCAGTAATCACAGGGAGTTAAGCAGTTTAGCGTTTTTCATATAGATTTTTTTTTTAATTTTAAATTCGCATCAGATTTGATGCAGGTTCAAATTTTCAACTTCGAATGAAGTATTTATTAATTTCAACCTTCATTAACCATAGAGAGTTCAGCAGTTTAGCGTTACGTTTTTTGCTGAGTGAACACGTGACATTGTTTTGATATTACCACGTGTTCGTGATGTCAGACTACGGTCTGTAGTATATTGGGTGAGGAGCGAAACGGCCTATGGGAGGATAGCGTGGAAAGAGGAAGAGAAGAGAGCCGAGGTGCATTGAACTGCTACAGACACAATGTATGAGGCGGCTATACGCAAGAAGGAGACGCGCTTATGGTAAGAATATGTAGGCGAGCGGTGCACCCCTAAAAAGACGTATGCAAAAACGAGTTGACCGAGCAGATAGTTTTGTCAGGATAAAACCTTGTCTAATCGATGTATTATGTTGTTGCAAAGAAAAAACCTTCGTGACATTTTTTGGTACCAATGGTCAGTAATTTGTTATTAAGAAAAAATTGCAAAATTGAATAAAATTAAAAAATCGATACGAAAACATATTTATTATATATTTTGGACAAAAATATGCACTTTTTAACTCTTTGTCATTTTTTCGAAAAACGCTTCGTCTTCCAGCTACGAGCGACTTAAGGTCGAACAATAACCAAAATGCGCCATTTTCATAAATTTTTTTCTCGGTTTCTACTGAAGCTTTTTGAATTTTCTTTATTCGAGGTTACTCGTCGAAAGTTATATTTGAATGCAAAATTTTTGTTATCCTGGCGACTTTCTGTCCCCTTTCAAGATTTGCGATAAAAAACTCGTGGAATTCACCGATTCTCCACGAGCGGGCGAGTAGCCGGAAAACAAAAGAAAATATCGATTCGGAACTATTGAGATAGTAACTGCATACCTTTTAATTAATGATAGAATCGCATAGTTATCTAAGATTGCGAATTATACCTTACATTGAAATGAAGAATAAAGAAATTTAATGTTGTTAAAAGAAATGCATATAACAATAACAATTAATTCATACAATATATACATATATTCTTGAATATAAACTTTTATTTATATTTATTTCGAACTATTAGATGAACAACTAATCTTCAGTCTCACATTCAGTCCCTGCTTCCATATCGTCAGTTTGTATTTCTAAATTTTTACATATAATAGTTTATATTCAAATACAAAAATATATTTTTTGTAAGAATAAAGAAATAAATAATTAATTAGCTATTATTATATGCATTTCTTGTAACAACAATGAATTTCTTTATTTTTCATTTAAATTTAAGGTATAATTCGTAATCGTAGATAACTATGCGATACTATCATTAATTAAAAAGTATAAAGTTACTATAATCAATAGTTCGCGAATCGATATTTTCTTTTCCGGCTACTCGCCCGCTCGTGGAGAATCGGTGAATTTCACGAGTTTTCGAGCGCAAATCTTGAAATGAAGAAAATTCCAAAAGGTCCAGTAGAAACCGAGATAAAAATGTATGTAAATGGCGCATTTTGGTTTCATTTTCGACCTTAAAACGCTCGTAGCTTCAAAACGAAGCGTTTTTCGGAAAAATTACAAAAGTTAAAAAGTGTTTATTTGTGCCCAAAATATATAAGAAATGTGTTTTCGTATTGATTTTTCAATTGTATTCAATTTTGCAATTTTTTTTTCAATAACAAATTACGGACCATTGGTACGAAAAAATGTCACGAAGGTTTTTTGTTCGCAACAACATAATACATCGATTAGAAAAGGTTTCATCGTGGCAAAACTATCTGGTCGGTCAACTCGTTTTTGTATACGTCTTTTTAGGGGTGCACCGCTCGCCTAATGGGGAGGGAAAAGGCGAGGAGAACGTGTAGAGCGCGGAGTCTTCCAATCGTCGCGGCAGCGTAGCTACATGCAAAGAATAAGACGGCGATGTTCAGAGCGTCGGAGAGAGAGAGAGATTGAATGGGTGACGTGTGTGTGTGTGTGTGTGTGTGTGGGCGTGCGTGCGTGACCACCCAGCATAGCGAGTGCAAACATACCTTCGCTCTTTTTAGGTTCTCCTACATGTTTCTAATTTATGTTTTTGGGGCTGATGCACCAGAATTAATTTTCCTTTCTCTTAATTATATTTTTCTTTTATCTTAGATTCTAGGCAGAGTGTCGTAATCTTTTTCATTTTCTCTTTAACCTAGGCCTAGGTGCACACTACTCATTCTGTACATTCATACATTTTCCTTCCGCAATCCACCCTCATGTCATTGGGTCGTTTGGGGGAGGAAAGAAAATGTAAATGCCTGCAAAAAAGGCATATTTTCATGAGAGAATAATTTTAACGCTTCATTGAAATTATTCTCTTGAGTCATTGCTCTCCTTATTCGCAAGTTGGCTCGCTGTTAGTCCTCGTTAGCTTGGAATGCTGCGTAAGCATTCTGATAGTAAGCTCTCAGGTTACGAGAGAACGGAGAGTCCCTTGAAACTCATATAGAGTTTTGAAAGAATGTGGCTTGAAATAATATTTCGTGTTATGCACGTGGATCTCGCAAGTTTAAGCACGTCTAGGGCATACAACTGTTGATTATCGCGCTTCGCCCTCGATTATATATTTATCTGGCGCTTCGCGCTCGATAAAATATTAACTTCGTGCTACGCAGTCTTAATTTCACCTTTGCTCTTTGCATTTCCACCACATTTGTGCACAGACCTTTTAAAATTAATGGTCAAAGCATCGACAACTGAAATCTGATGATTGTTAACTCTCTACTTTCTTAAAGCTCCTTCAGCTTTAACGAACACATTCTCAATACGTATCTCGTGCTTCGCACTCAGTGTTGTCCAAAGTGTCAACTATTCTACATTGTGTTCAACATTATTACATGAAATGTATATTTCATTTATTTCTCTACCTCGGCCTGGGAGTGCTTATGCACATATTGCAAAAGAAAGTACAAATGTTATTTTCCATGATTAATTTCAAATTTGTATATTATTTTATATTAATTTTCATACTTACCTACCCTACACTATGTACCCTTTCAATAAATTTATAGTATTACAATTCATAATACGCATTTGTATTGAAACATACGTATTTTCATTGTCTTGTTTTTATAATTAAACGAAAGTGCGCATCAGAATCGGCCCAGCGGGTCTTGCTTCGACTCTAACCTCTAAAAACACCTTGAAATCGCTTGAAATGGGAGAGTGTCTTCATCTGGAGACGAGACACATATATATATATATATATATATATATATATATATATATATCTATGTATTTTGATGCGCTGAATCTGAATCCGTAATCAAACTTGGCCCGACGGGTCTTGGTTTGACCCTAACCTCACAAAAAGACCTTCAAATCGCTAAAATAGCCTGTTTTCCTTCTACAAAATCGAACCAGACACATATTGATGCATTTTTGGGGATAGTTGAGTGTAATGAGACTACTTGAAGAGCTATTCAGATAAGAATTTATTTATAAATTCAAAACCGTCCAACATAACCTCAAAGAACACAACATGGAATCCATTGAAATGACATTTTTTGTGCGCTGAAAGTGGAAGAGGTAGTTAAATGCCTGAAGTCTTTTTTTCTTGTAATACATGACTCTCCATGAAATAAGTTACCCATTGATGAAGAGTTACGGTCGCATGATGACGTCGGAGGGTCCGCTTTCCCACCTTGACCAGACGCCGATACTGGGGTTCCTAATTCCTGCATCGTAAAACAGTTTTCATATGTGCCTGTCGTGATGCCATGAACGCCGTTTACCCAGGGACCACGGATTGATAATAAGGAGACCGATTTTCGTGCATGCGTTCTGACTGTGGGCATGCACAGTTAGGAACCCCAGTATCGGCGTCTGGTCAGAGTGGGAAAGCGGACCCTCCGACGTCATCATGCGACCGTAACTCTTCATCAATGGGTAACCTATTTCATGAAGAGTCATGTGTTACAAGAAAAAAAGACTTCAGGCATTTCGCGACCTCTTCCACTTTCAGCGCATAAAAAATGTCATTTAAATGGATTCCATGTGGTGTTCTTTGATATTATATTGGACGGTTTTCAAGTTATGAATAAATTGTCATCTGATTAGCTCGTCAAATAGTCTCATTACACTCAACTATCCCCAAAAAGTGCATCAATATGTGTCTGGTTCGATTTTGTACAAGCAAAACGGGCCATTTTAGCGATTTGAAGGTTTTTTTTGTGAGGTTAGGGTCAAACCAAAACCTGTCGGGCCAAGTTTGATGACGGATTCAGATTCAGCGCATCAAAATACATAGACATATA
The DNA here is from genome assembly GCA_932195095.1 of Andricus curvator. NCBI lineage: Eukaryota > Metazoa > Arthropoda > Insecta > Hymenoptera > Cynipidae > Andricus > Andricus curvator. The sequence goes on along the minus strand of CAKNYM010048124.1, from coordinate 64,452 downwards.
TAAATGTTTCGTCCCCAGATGAAGGCACTCTCCCTTTTCAAGCGATTTTAAGGTGTTTTTTTAGGTGAGGATCAAAGCAAGACTCGCTGGGCCAATTCTGATGGCGGATTCAGATTCAGCGCGCCAAAATACATAGGAATATATATGTCTGGTTCCCGGATCAAGATATTTTTCTTTATTTGCGTGGCTGTGTTATGCAACATTTTATTGCAACTTGTGTTGTTTCTCCATAAAATTAATTTCTTCATTTTCAATGTTACTTGTCATGATTTACACTACAAATACGTATTCTGGCGTCCAGTGGTTTTGAAGAAATTTGTAAATCTACTGTAGGGGGAAATTTTTGTTAAATAAAAGGTTATTGTAGCTGGCGTAGCAAGAGTTTACAACACATTTTTCATCCTTCTTGGATGAGCATCTGTTGTCTATCTTTTTCAAAGCTTGTCTCGTCTTCTTTTCAATGAACAAAATACAAGTAAAAGGCGTTTCGGTCAAATTCGCTATAACTTCAGGGAATAATTCTTCATGTAATGCTGATCAAAAATTGTAATGGACATAACCCCCAATAAACAAGTGGTCGTGTATCATAAGTTCCGGAAGTTAACAGTGTGTGTTATTCTCCACTGCTGAAAGTAAATGAATAGAGTCTCGATCCGTTTCAATCATTTTCTATCTCGAAGATTGGCGTGAAAGGAAAGGATGTATCCATCTTTATGTTATTTGTATCCTTTCGATCCTTTTCTATCTTTCTTTCAATCTACAATCACCTATATTCTTTTCAATCCCAATCTTCCTATCCATGTCTGGCCGCCACTTATCCACATGCATCGCTTTCTTTCCTCACCCTATCCCCACCCTAGTGTATCTATCAAAATGAATCCTTCGCCTATCCACGACTACGTTTTTTTATAAGATAGGCAATAAAAAATCTTTTCTACCTTTTTCAATTCCTATCTTCTTATGTAATTGAAACCGTTTCTATCTTTTCTAAAATGTAAGATTGTCTTATCTCCTTGAATCCCAGTCTTTCTATCTACATGAATCCTCTGCCTATCCATCTCCATCCTTTTCTATCCATTAGGCAATCACAAATTGTGTCTATCTTCTTCAACGCCTGTCTGCCTATCCTGACCGTAAAAGTCAGAAACAAGTGAACTCACTTGCACAGTCTATAAGTAGAGGGTCGATAGACGCCATTTGTGGAGATCGACTAGTAAGTCGTATAAGGTGGGGGAATTTTGTTGGTAGGTATATAAACCCTTGCTGGCATACTGCTATTTTCCGGGGGCCTGAAACTCGTAACATATTATTATTATAGAAAAGGGATAAGAGTACTATATTTTTGTGTGCATTGAAATGGATAGAAATGAAAACGATATATCGTGAATAAGAATGGATAATGACATATCGATGCGGTGTGGATTCAAATGGATAGAATGTAGAAATAAAGTAGTTGCAGAAAGGGATAAGATTTCGAAATATTTGACGGATTAACATGGATGGGAAAGGACAAGTCGTTATGAATACGGCTAATGCAATCATTGATAGAAAGCAATAGGGAATTTGACAAGAAGGGATAGAGTCAGGGATAGATGAAGGTACGCATTTATGAACGAAAGGGAGAAAAAAAATAGGCGCATGTAACCACAAGGGATTGAATCATTGATAGAAAGAGTTAGGCAGTTGTGAACACAGGGGATACAAAATGGTACACAGTTGTGATTGCAAGGGATAGAATAAGGGATAGAGAAAGATAGGCTGCTGCGAACAGCAGGGATAGAACAAGATAGACAGTTGTAACTGCAAGGGATAGAAAAAGATAGACAGTTGTGACTGCAAAGGAAAGAGTCAGGGATACAAAGAGATAGGTCTAAGTAGACACGATGGATAGGTTCTGGGAGGAAAAAGATAGCGTTTGTGGGATGCAAAGTGTGCATTTGGGAATGATTAAATAACTCTATCTTTTTTCTATAAATACGTCGCAATCTTTTAGAAATTTTTACTTCCAGCAGGGTAGTGTTTGTGGTGACCAATACCTACAAGTATATACTTCCTTACAACTGTAGTGTTATTCGAGTGTGACTGGGTATTAAGAAGCAAAATAATGTGTGGTTCTCCCCGTGTGCGTGTGGGGGGGGGGGGGGACTTGTATATGAAGGGTGTTAAGATAGGTCGTGTTTAGTGCAACTGTAAGTGAAAAGGATGGGTAGCGGTGTAGGAGAGTGAGTAAAGGTTGGGTGACGTGTGTAAATGTGGGGGGGGGGGGGGGGGTGGAGTTTCCTGAAGGTGAAAGTGTGGGCGTAGGGGTGATTACTCTTGTGTTGTATAATAAGTGGTGTTTATGCGTGAATACGTGTGAGTGTTTGTTTCAGGGTTTTAAATCAATGAGTGTAAGTATAAAAAATGTTGTGCATTCGTTAGTGCGGAAGGTGATTTATTGTATATTGTCTGTTGGTATGAAGATGACTGGTGTGTTGTGCATAAAAACGACAACTATCTTCCTCCATAAGCAATATACACACTGAGTTACAAACTTATAAACAAAACAAAATCATACACGAAGGGCTAGCACCTTCAATGTTATTACGCTGACACAGTCACTCAAGACAAGAACCCCATTACCACACCTAAACGTTACACGTCAACCTTACTTACTATTACACTTACTATTTCTTATCAACACACACACACACACACACACACACACACACACACACACACACACAC
>CAKNYM010048124.1:42780-61715 GCA_932195095.1 Andricus curvator | reverse complement strand
CACACACACACACACACACACACACACACACACACACACACACACACCACATATTATATAACACAAATGTAATCAGCTGTACGCCCTCACTTCAACCCATCTTCCTCATATTTCACCGCTGAAACTTTTACTTACTCGCCCATTTAATACATACCCCCCCACCCTTCTTGCTAACACCAGACTAACTCTTTGATCCTTCCACGTGATAATCTTTTCTAACATAGACAATGATATATACTAACACCATTTCTTCATACAAATACTTGCATTCAACACACACACACACCCACCAACATTTGCACACATCACCCTCCCCCTATTCACTCTTGTACACCGTTACTCACCCTTCTCACTTACAGTTGCACTCTCTGACTCATCCTCACACAAAACACGAACGATCTTCACACTCTTTGCACACAACAAATACCCCCACTCGTTCACATACACTGACACACAAGCACACATTATTTCTCTTGTTCATACCTAATCACACACGAATAACACTGCAGCTTCACAAGCTTTCAATATCAGAACACTTGATTATTGAGAGTTATGCCCAGAACAAAGTTTGATCAGCATCACATCAAGAATTATTCTTCGAAGTTACAGCGAATTTGACCGAAATGTCTTTCAATCATATTTCGTGCGGTGTCAAAATTTAATGTTTTTAATTCTTTGTTATTTTTCACGATGAAAACGAAAACTACGCATCATAGTAAAAATGATTAATAACAAATTTGTAGATCTTTTTTGGGTTCATGACTTTAAAAACTCAATTACGATCTACGTGGCTCTATGTGGCTACCCCCTTCCAGCCGGAACGAGGCACTCAAAAGCATAGCGAGAATGGATTCATTCCTTGCGAAGCACAAGGCAACAGCACAAGGAAGAAGCTGCACATGGTCAGAAAGCAGAGTAACCATTCGTCTTAATCTCTTCTACGAAACTCCCCAAGATTCACTTCACTTGCTTCCCCTCTGTCTATCATGAAAGAAAATCCCCAGAAATAAGCACAGCCTGGTAAATATCCTTTTTCGCAGTGTCTCCATAGTAACGAGCTCTCTCTCCGACACTATTTGACTCTCTGGACACGTGGCTATCATCGAAATTCTTCTAAATGAAAGAGGTGATGTGAACGCAAATGATTTATTCAGTCACTTTGAAGGCGATTACTGTAAGCATAAGGGAAATGTTGTAGTGAGGCGTTGACCATGATATCGGTGTTATAGTGCGTTATTTCAAAACGGAGATTTGGCTCTACTTCTGCCATATGACGGTAGATACGGAAGGCAACATGATGATACCGTTAGCTGAAGGCGTTACACATAACACAAAACAGTTTAGGTCACTCTTCATGGCAATCGATGATGCCAAAGAGGTTGTCCATCGCTTCAGCAAACCAAAAATGAACAAACAAGGGCACCTGGGGAATTTGCTGTAACTCGACAGTTGTTAGCCGTACAATAAGAAACGAAAAAAAGTGGTAATCAATTAGTACAATTCATGCGGTCTTATTCGAAATAACACCTAAATTATGTGCTTCCGTTTGTGAAACGATAGGAGACAAAGACCTGGGAGGTGGGAGAATTCTTCCACAGTGACGTGTGTGGACTAATGGAGCAGAATTCTCCTAGGGTGCTAGGATCTACGTTATTTCCAAGGACGACAATACCGCTTATCGTCAAATTTATTTATGCAAGTAAAAGTGTGATGTCACTCAGTGCTTCAAGGATTTGGAGCGCCTAGCGTGAAGTCAGTTTGGAAGATCTATGAAGGCCCTAAGAGTCGACAACGACAAGGAGTACTGCAATGAGGAGCTCAAGCAGTATCTAAACAGCAGAGGCATTCGGTTGGAGACAACCGCTCCGTGCGCGCCAAAAAAAAACGGGCGGTCAGAACGGGACAACCGTACCATTGTGGAAAGCGCGCGTACAATGTTGCTCGCTAAGGACCTGACTTAAAGGCTATGGGCCGAAGCTGTCAACACGGCAGTCTATCTTCTGAATCAGACAGCCACAACGCAAACTCCAAATTCGACACCGTATCAGGGATGGATGGGAAGGAAGCCCTCTCTGTCAGACGTTAAGATCTTCGGTTCACCAGCCTACGCCCTTGTGCAAAAAGATCAGAGAAAGAAGTCGGACGTAAAGGCGTCCATATAAATCTTAGTCGGCTATGAAGGCGACATGACTGGTTACAGAGTCTACGACACTATCACGAAACGGGTTTACGTTACAAGAACGTTTCGTTTAATGGGTCAAATGAAGGTGACTCCCACCGCGATGAAAGTGACAATGTGGAGTGACATCTTTAAGCTGCTTGTGACAGACGATGATGAACTAGGAGACCCACCAGAAGAAATCGAATAAGATCCTGAAAAACGAGGAGTCAGAGATCACCAATCTGAAAAACACGAAAGAGTTGATGAGCCGATGCAGCTTCGTCACAGGTTTCAAATCAGGATGCCTACAAGATACGAGGTAAGCCTAGCCGAGTATTTTGAACCAGTTACCTACCACGACGCAGTAAGCCGTCAGAATGCGGACAAATGGAAAGAAGCGATCCTGGAAGAGCTTCAGGCTCATCAGGACAACCACACGTGGATTCTCCTTCCGAAAGAGAATCACGAATGCATCGATTCGAAGTGGAAGTTCAAGATTTAGCGCGACTCATCAGGAGAAATTTATCGCTACAAAGCACGGCTATGTGCTTGAGGTTTTCGTCAACGAGAGGGCATCGATTACAACGAAACGTTGTCGCCGGTAGTGCAGTATGATTAGCTCAGAGTGTTTTTGTCAATAGTGGTTAGTAGTGACCTTCAGCTAGCAGAATTTGATGTAAAAACGGCCTTCTTGAATGGTGATCTGAAAGAGGAGATTGTGACGTTGCAGTTTTTCTGCAACTCACAAATCCTGTTTTAAATAAACTATCACTAATAAAAAGTTCTCGTGTTCACGTGGAGAGTAAGAAAATTCGGCACTCCTGTATTTTCTATATTTTTCTTTATTTATTATGTTTTATTTTATGTCTTATTTTATTGTTTGCTTCTATTATTTTGTTTTATCGTTCCGATGGTTATGTTCATTTTAAGGGCATAGGGCTGTTCTAATTTTTGTTATGTAATTTCTTAATTCCGCGGTCTTGAGCGGAAGACATGGAGGTCCCTGCGACCTACGCAAACGATCGATGAAGATCCACCAACGTCTCACCTTCGTCAGATCTTCGCATCCACGTTGTCCACATAATACCTGGGTTTAGTATCGCTGATCCTTCTGACATCCAGGGTAGGATAGAGGTAACTACCCCGAGGATAGAATGGATTAATCTCATTATCGGCAACCCCTTTTCACATCCATGACAGGATAAACAGTTCTGCCAATGAAGGGTAGAAGAGACAGCAAAAATCTATTGTTGGTCATCTGAGATCCAAGACAAGTTCCTGGTAAAGATCGACCGAGACATTTACCACACAAATTATGCACAGGATTAGGTAATTTCGCCTCTAAATTATTATCTTTATTAATGTTTCTATTGTGAACAGACGTTCTCGGCTTTTATGCCAATTTTTTTTGTATTTTCTCTTTATCGAGAGTCTCGATGAGCCCGCTCCGTACCTGCAGTAAGGAGAAGAGGGCTCCTCGTTCTCCACCTCAACACCAGGATACAGTTGGCCCTGAAAGCAAGAATGGAAGATTCTCGCCTCTCCCACAACGGCGGCTGAAAAGGACTGGAGAAGAGAAGGAAGGACGATAAGATGGACGAACCAAAAACGGACCTCGTCGGCTGTCTTTCTCCTGACCGTTGCGAATTATAGAAACTAAGTTCGCGCGCGTCAGCCCTTCCCCCGAATCATTTGATCCCTTGCGTCCCATTTACCCGAATCAGCCCAAAATTTTTTTTTTCTTTAAACAAAATCTGGAACGGGGAATACCCTCCGCAGCTCAAGTTTGCTAACTTGCACTAAACAACAGCCTAACATTATTTGGGTAACCTCCCTGAATAGCATACAACGGTTTTGCGCGAGATTTAAATGTGAAAGACCAGGGTAAGTCGTTTTTCATTAACCACTGCTCGCCGTACCATATATGACCCCGTGGGCGGATTCGGGTTAATACGACGGTAAGCACGAGAGTCTCTCTCTTAAACTTGTAAACTCTCCGTGTCAGCACGCAGACGAGACCTCGCCAAGTAGCCTATCTTTTTCTCTTTTTCGTTTTTTTTTTGGTTTGTTTCTCTGACTCCTTGGCAAAATCATCTGAAATTAATTTATTAGTTACAATTTAGTGAACATATTTCCGTAATTCCGCTAATATTCCGGAGTGCCGAATTGCCCAAATATAAAATGTGCCGTGATATCTAATTTTACCTTTCTTTGCGATCCTTGCCCCCCTTTTTAGTGCCGAATTGCCAAAATATAGAATGTGCCGTGATATCTAATTTTACCTTCGTTTGCGATCCTTGCCCCCCTTATTTAGTGCCGAATTGCTGAATTAATTGATATGTCCTGTCATATTTTATGGCTTGAATTCCTTCTTTATCAGCGATCCGTGCCCCCATTTTTAATGCCGTGATATCTTGCTATTTCATTTTACCTTTGTTTGCGATCCTGCCCCCCCCCCCTTTTTAGTGCTGAATTGCCAAATTAAAATGTGCCGTGACATTTTACTGTCTGAATTTTATCCTTCTTTGCGATCCCTTTTTTTTTGCCCCATTTTTGATGCCGAATTACCGAATTAATCTGTGCCTTGATATTTTATTGTTCGGATTTAATCTTTGTTTGCGATCCCTTTTTACCCCATTGTTAGTGCCGAACTAATATCGGCCGTGGTATTTCACTGTGTCGATTTGAACTTTATTTGCGATCAATTCCGCTCCATTTTCAGTGCCGAATTGCCCAAAAATGATTTAAGCACCATGATATTTTACCCCCCCCCATGATTTTGCAGTTTTTGCGGTACCATATGATGTCCCCTTTTTTCGGGACCTTCATTGTGATATCCCCAATATAGCTTTCGCGACTGTTTTGCAATTACCACTTTTGTCCACTTGTACAACTTCTGAAGCCAACCCCAATTCGTGAAACCCAGCTTACAGCCTTTTACTGTGATATCCCCAATATGGACTTTTGCGATTCTTTTGGAATTACCCTTTTTGGCCACTTCTGCAACTTCTAACGGCAACCCCAATTCGTGAAACCCATTCTACAGCCTTTTACTGTGATATCCCCAATATAGCTTTCGCGATTCTTTTGGGATTACCCTTTTTGACCACTTCTGCAAGTTCTGAAGGCAACCTCAATTCGTGAAACCCATTTTACAGTCTTTTATTGCGATTTCCCCCCTATAGCTTTTGCGATGTCCCCCCTATAGCTTTTGCGATTCTTTCGGAATTACACTTTTTACAAACTTTTATTACGATATTCCCTTATAGCTCTTGCGATTCTTTTAGAGTTACCTCTTTTGACAACTGTTGCCGTTCCATGAGTTAGCCCCACATCTTTAATGGACCATTTGTGATAACCTTGTTAGAAATTTTGACTCTTTTCTTTTGCCCTCTCAATTTCGAGAGTATGTCATGCCTCCTCTCTTTTAAGCTATTTGCGACACTGATATCCCTGTGTTCAGTGTTTAATAATGTAACAACCCTTTCCCTTATCGACCAATTATATTACTAACGGATTTCGACCCTGATCTTTCTTTGATATATTGTATAATACTTTTTTTTTCCTTCTGATGACCCTTCTATGACCTTTTGCGATCCTTTGAATCACCCCATAATTTTGAAACCCTCGCTATGACCCTTTGTAATGTTTGCGATTCTTGTCGAATGGCCTCATATTTTGGAGAACTCTTTCTTTATTTTGGAAACCCTTTGGTACCAATTTTTGAGAACCCCCTTTTTGTATTGCCCTCCCCCCATTTTATAATGAAGTTACGACTAGTACCCTACCGTTCCGATTTGATACTGTCGCACTCACCCCTCCTTTTTTTGTTGTTACTTTGTTGTTATCTATGTTTGAATTGTAAATGTATTTTATATGATCTTATTGTTTTTGTATACCTTCGGGATATCCCCTTTTCTTAAATTTCTCTTACTTGTTAAATAAGTTATTGTTAACTTATTGTTATTGTGTTTCTTAAATTATACTTTACTTTTTACTTGTTTTGATACCTTGTATCTTTTGTTGCCTCTTATTATCTTTTTATTGTTGATATGACCCTCGAGATTTTTAATTTTTGATTATCTTATCTTTGGATATTTTAATGCCTTTTGCCTTATTTTTCTCTATTTCGGATTATAGCTTTGGATACTTGTTTTTTTTTTCTCTTGCCCTTTTTTTTGTATCGCTTGTTTTGTATTAAGGTGTCCCTTTTGACTGAGGTTTGTGAGATTTTCGTTTATCGCTTACCCTGAAACGTTTAGTGTTCGGTGAGTTTCCCTTTACCGTTTGGAATATAGATTCCGTTTATCTTTACCGTCTCTCACTCACTTTAGTTGAATTGGTTCACCTTTGTCCCAAAGAAGGACTAGCGCCCAAAAATGTAGGTTATTTTTTTAAGAAGAAAATTAGAAATACAATATTAACAAGTCAATGTGTAGAAAAATTTTTTTTTGAAAGAAAAAGGCCAAAAAACATTGTGAATCCAGAAGTCAGTAGTTTTGAAAAAACACATTGAAAAAGTTCAATATATGCAAAAAGAATTGCATAGATAGACCCCAAAATATGTTTCCAAACAACTTTGTAATCGGTCATTAGAGACAAGTATATAAAAAGAGGAAAAAAGAGGGAGAGAATAAGGTAAGAGACAACCAAGCCATCCTCACTCTCTTATCATTTCTCTTTCTCCGTCTTTTTTATACTACTTTTGGGCCCAACAGGTTTCGAGGTCACTTTAGATCTCCTCATCAGGAATTCTATAGGATACTACGGACAATTATTTCTATCATATGCTTTATATAAGTAATGTATGTATATATGAGACTGAAGTTTCTTATCGTACTGTTATTTTATTTTATAAACTGTTTGTCTAAAAAGCTATCTCAAAATTATTTGTTTTGTTCAAAGTAATTTATTCCGATTGGGGTCCGTAGTGCGCTCTTTAAGGAGACCACCTAATGCAATATTTGATTGGGAAAAAGGGAGCGTTACAAGATCTACATGAAGTTGGCAGTAGGCTTCGGTTGTGATGTTTACCTGGCTTTGTTTCTTGATGATGGCTTAAATGTCTCAGTCTCAGAATATAGTTGACAGATTAATTCACTATTTACAGAGCTTCTTTGACATCACAATCGGTAATGCTAAGTTATTTGTTGGTTAACAAATTGAAAGGGATAAGGAGAACAAGGTAATGTTCATTCGTCAGAAAAAGTACGTATGAAAAACCCTTGAAAATTTTACAATGTCTGATGCTAAGACCATATGCGTGCCTGCAGATCCCCATACGGTTCTACAACCAGCTGATAAGAGTAAAAATCAGAAGAAATTTGCCCTTTCCAGAAGCAGTAGGCTCACTTATGTTTTTAGCGACTGTTTCGCACCCTAATATTGCCTACGCGGTTATTGTAGTTCGTCGATATCTCTGTGATTATAATGAGAGTCAGTGGCAAGCTGTCACACGCATTTTTGTAGGTACTCCGTAGTAGGAACAACTGATATGGGAATCATGTATAATCGGGGTGATAAAAAAATCCACATCAAAACTACTCTTCTGTGACTTGTTCCTCCGTTTCGTGATAAAGACAACAATGCAATTGGAAAGACCCAAAGTCTTATTCGCCGTGCCCTGTTTTTACAAAACATACCTCTGTTGCCAGAATTTTAATCAATACAAATCCTTTCTGTAGCATCCTTCATTTATTTGTAAAATGTATTCTGAACAATGTTGTAACGTTTGCGGTCCCAATGCATGTCACTATTCGCGTCATGCTCATAAAGAATAACATTTCAATCGGCATGCATGTCACATGTGAGTTGAGGGCTGGCTCTACGGGTCCCACATCGACACGAACCGGAGCACTTGGTGCAGAAACTAATGTAGCACCCCTGGTCATTGACACAGTGCCCAGTGGAAGGAAGTGGTAGTAAGCGACAACGATGACAGGGAGGCAGCAGCAACTTGCAGATTTCAGAGTAATCACTGATTTTCAGTTTCAGGTGTTATTTTTTCGAAATAATGTCCTAACGGAGTTTGAGGGAAAAGTTACCGGTAACTTTTTACTTTAGACGAGAATCAAGAAGTTTCAATATTCGATTCAAAAGCCGGATTTTACATATATTAGCAGAATCCGGATAGAAGTAACGCTTTCAATGATCAATGTGTGCGTGTTTCATATTCACAGACTTTTTTGCAGTTTTTTGCTTCAAAAGTCCTCGTATGAACAAACAAAGAAACATTTCATAAAATTAATTATTCCAATGATTTTCACATCAATCCTCAATTAATTCGCGAATGGCCGAACATTTATTCATGAAATGAGATGAATGTTTGCATGAATAATTTGAAATTTTCGGACTTGGTTTTGTAAAAATAGGTTTAAAAAAAAGGAAAAACTGTGATATTTCACATGTGGTAAAGGAACTTAGGAAGGAAACTGGACGCTGAAGCTTCCCAGAAAATACTGCTTGGTCTCCATTTTTTGACAAAGAAGAACATGACAGATGAAGCAGTAAGCGAGCTAGAAGATGCAGAGCAGGCGGTAGAGGTCACCATTATCCACGATGACAAAGATGGAATTGAGAACGAGCGGAATCACGAGGGAACACGTCAACTCCGAGACAAATATACAATTAGATGACCATTAGAATACGAGGCGAAGGTTGCCACTCATCATGAACCAATGACGTTCCAAGAGGCCGCATCTGGCCAAGACGCAGAAAAATGGATTGAAGTCATCGAAGATGACTTTCGAAATCATTGGAGCAATCAGACCTGGATTCCTGTCACAGTAAACGAAAATGTAAAATAAATCAGACTCCAAATGAAGATTCAAAATGCAATGAATGTCATCGGGGGATATTCGACGATGCAAGGTATGTCCGTTTGCCAGAGGCTTTCTACAATAGCAAGGAATCGAGTAGACGGAAGTATTTTCACCACTAATGACATACGATTCCCTTCTTCAGTTTGTAGCGATCGTAGCGAAATTTGACCTCGAGCTTGCTCAGTTCGATGTCAAAACAGCCTTTCGGTACGCGTATCTTAAGGAAGAGATCTGTATGAAGATTCTACAAGGTTTAAATAAATGTAACTTACCTGAGAGTGGTGCCAACAGATGCATATTTTCCGCAAGTGTGAATGGATCTGACGTCCGATCGTTGCGAATGGCAGAGTCCCTTTCCTAAACATGGTTAGGAAATACGAGATGATTTGCACAGGAGAGTTCTTTCACAAAGCCGTGTTCCTTCACAAAACCGCGGATCAAGCGGCCAAAACCCTTTATTCGAATTTTAAGATGAGATGTAAGGAAAATGCATTACTCCATGTAGATGCTTCACTTCTAAAAGTCGAGGTAAAGAAAGGAGGAGAGGTTGAAAAATTTCACCAACAGGTACTGGATAAGACAGTGCACGGAAATTTTCACAGATATGTTGAGAGGATCACTGTTTGCCGGAGGAGCAAACTTTTGTTTTTTGTTTTTCCAGCTTAAAAGACATAGTGTCCAGGTGTTCCACTCGCACGTGAACAATCTATCTCTGCACATATAATGCCGCCCGAAGAGTGCCCTGTCGAACGCTCCGAGGGAGAAAAGGGTTAACTGTTCTAAATTAGAAGTGCCAAATGTTGTATATTCTGTATTATTACTTTATTTATGATTACTTTATTTATGCAAAATAAATTTTTCGTTTATATATTTTTTCCTTTATTGCACATGTGCCCCCCCCCCCCCCTCCACAATACAGAATGTAATGGGGAGTTTTGGTAATACGTCATCGAATAAAGGAGACAATGTTCTGTCCTTCATGAAAAGTGGCATTAGACAGAATAAAAAGTGGAGCGAAGACTGCCAACTCTTACGAAAAACGCAATCGTGAATCGTTGGAGGGAGAAGTAGAGCAGAGAAGGAGTCAAGAGCATAGCCCACAACTAACGGCACCTTCGAAGCAGACGGAAGATTTATCGTCCTCTCTTGTTAAATAAGTCCCTTTAAAAGTGGAGTGAGGCTGAAGACTTCCGAGTCAAATCAACGTATTTTGATGTGCGCCCGAAAACGGCAAATTTTACGTACTTTTTTTTTCAAGGCAGTACGGAAATTTATCGCCTCTACTGGCTTACAAGATGGCCATTTTACCTTGAAAGTGATCAGAGTTATTTCCTAACAAATTTCCAGCTATCTCCAATATGTCAGAGGAAATATTATATCATTTCCTTAGTTAATGACTACAATTCATATATGGTTATATATAAACTTTATTTATAGTTAGTTGAGAAAATTGCCGCGGTTATAATATAGATGCACGGAGTTGACAAATGCACCTACTGATAATCATTATATGATCAAGTAGTTTTTCTTGGGCTGTGCAATCGTCGATAAATTTCATGACAAAGACGAATGCAACATTTGTGTGTTTGTCGGCTTGGGGTAGTTACAGTAATGGTAATTACTGTAAAGTCAATTTTTCATTTACACATTTTTTCATTTATTATTAAAAAAGCATGCGAAAAAGTGTGAAGTTTTAAAGAATGCGCTTACTAAAAATCGTTCATATTCACAATTATCTGTTGCGCTTCGCATTCATCGATGAATTTAATGTCAGAGACAAATTTGTATTTGTGCTTGTCCGCCAGCGTTGAGTATCGAGACTGTGTCCTCCGGTGGGGATTGTCAATTCCGCCAATACGTTGTGAATAAAAATACGATACACAGTAATAAACATCAATTCCCGGATAGGGCAGGATAGAGTCACGAGTCGATGTGGGGTCTATCCGACATTTGACGGGTTCACATCGTTCTCCAAGTCGTCGAAAAACGAACTGTATCTCAGCTCCGGCCGACTGCAACAACACTGTCAAGGAGAAGGAAAATCGGGGGAGGCATCAAGACCTTAAATGAGAGTGCGGTAGACACACCAGGGTTTCGCCGGCCTGCCGTTGTGATTTCATCGTGCCCTGTGGTTTTCGTAATCTTGTTGAGATTCTCATTTAGAGGTGTAACAAAGTTACAAGCACCCCGCTTCCATACGACCCTGTCAGCCCAGGGCCAGGAGTGGGGAGAGTACCACTTCCTGGTTCTAATACCCAAATCCTCATCCTGTACAGTTAGTCTCTCGTTTGTACTATCTGCCTCGTGATCCAGAGCGCCCAACCCCGCCAATTCTCTGAACGACGGAAACGAGACCATTCAGGATCCTTCTGGGATCACACTGACGTCATCCAACTCGATACTCTTATCAACCTGTTCTCGGGGAAGACCGAAGACATTTTACATCGCTTGTGGGCCAACAGGTCCCACCAGCATTGTAAGTTGGTGCAATAAACTAAGTTTTACTGTTGAATGTTTTCTGATTCACTGACTTCACCCGTTCTCTCGACGCTCCGAATCCTTCCCTTCCCTTAATTTGCGACATCTCTCACAGAGGTTATGTTCTCTGCGCTGCTACCAATAAAATAATTTAAATTTTTCACTACAACCAACATTTAAAAATGAAATGTTCACAAAGAAGGAACACTTTAATTTTAAATGAAAAACACTTAAATTCCGAAAAAAAGAAGAATTTTTAACAATTCACTTGTACCTTTAACCAAAACGGCGTGATCAGGGAGGCCGAGTTATAGAGGAGAGGTCTCCATACCCCTTTTCCTTAAGGGATTATAAAATGCCATCCCCCCTTTGGAGCATAGATGCTCAGGTCTCGGCTCTGCTCGGCCTGCCGCAGTCTCCTGCTCAGACAATTTCTACTGGGTTGGAGCGCCCCAGAGTGTCTTCACTGGGGCCTGAGGAGGATCGAAAGCCAGACTGGCCCCCGTCCTTAGGGAAGTTCGACATTCGGGTCTCGGCTCAACTAGGGTTGCCCCAGGTCCCGAGTCTGGCGTCGGCTTCGCTGGGCGGACCCCTCGACTACGTCACCCAAACCAGGCGTGTTTCTGGGCTCAGGTCCTTGGCCGGCTCCGATCTCATCGGGTATTCCAATGCAAACCCAGGGGTGGCCCCAGAACCAGCAGCCGCAACTCTGGTCCTCCGCTGCCCACCGGATGTTCCGAAAGGACATGTGCGCGCTCATGATGTCCCCACCAGATCACACCTGCCGGAATTGTCATCGGGTGGGGCACGACTTTAATCACTGCTTATTCCAGAAGGGGATATTTTGCTTCTACTGTGGAAAACACGGGGTCAGGATCAACTGAGGTACTATATTAGATGGGAATATGCAAGCTGCCATCTTCGTTCCCCGCGAAATTCAAAATCCGTCTTTTTTCTTTTCGTGTTTAACGTGCGTCCTGCTATAGAAAACCGGGTTTCTAACCTTACTTTCTTGTGGATCTTATTTCGCTCTAACGTACGAAACAATTGCTCACAGGCAATTTAATGACATATAACCATAAGCTTCAGACCCCAGATATTGAAATTATATTGTTTCATTGATAAATATGAGTACTTACTTCGCATAATTGTGCATTACAATTCGGTTCCATTTGTCGCGTCTACAATTTATAATCGATATTGACAGTCTTTCTCTTTGTACTAGTGGAAAAGGATCAAGTTTAAATCCATCTTCGTTTCTATTTTTACGAAACGGAGCACTACAGCAGACCATTTTTATTATATTCTAAACTTAATTTTAAGTAAAACACACGACAGGTTTATCGCATTGTTTCCCGCGAACTGTCCAGGAACCAATATGGCGGTTGCATATTCCTGTCTAATATAGTACCCTAGGATCAACCAGTGTCCGAGGTATGCGTCGAGATGGAGACTAGGAGGGGGGAGCCCTCATTACCGACGTGAACAGGGCACCCGTCCTCCTCAGCACCCCACCTCTACAACGTCATCTCAGCCGCTGGCGAACCCTCACCAACGGATGGTACCCCTTTCTGGAGTCAGTGCTGAGTCTACATCCGGTGGTCAATTGGGGGACAGGGGAGGTTTGGATTCCGACCACCCTCTCATTGAGGCCCTGGCGGACGCCATCCTGAAGCGAGTCCAGCCCAGAAACGATTAGGGAGTTCCTGCGTTAGGTCGAGTTTCCTAGTTTTAAGCAGTTTCAGTGTATCTCTTTAGGCTTTCGTTTCGTGTATTTTCCACAAGTTACCTGGAATTCTCAGGCTTGTTTCCCAAAGTTTGATTTCATCAATTTTTCAATAATTTCTACATTTTGGTATCATCATTTGAAATACGCGGTTCTAGTACACTGAAATACAATCGGTTAAAAAAACACTCAACACTGTTATGCTCTTGAACTTCATGAACAATCTGGTGGTCTGATTGGTGACGCCTGCTGTTCTTGCGACCCCACGGGTCAGTCTGTGAGGGGGTGTTGTAACGTGGTGGCTAGTCACCCGTTATGGATCCTTCCCCAGATGTTAAAAATTATTATACAAAACTAAACATTTGACCGTGATTATTCCCATGGCCGGCAAGAGCTCCAATTAAAGATAAGAATTTAGATATAAGATCCTATTATAACTGAAGTTATAGACTGCGAAAGAAGACGAAGAAGGAGATGGACCGTGAACTTGTTTTCTAAGGTATCATCCACAAAGAAGAAGAAAAAGCAGAAAAGTCCGTATTTTCTTAAAAAGCGAACCTCATGCACGTAAACAGTGTTATAAAAACTGTTGGGAGGACAAGGGCATAGGACAATAATAAACTGTTGCGTGGCATTGAAAACACACAAGCAGAGTTCCGGTCGGAAACTCAAGCGGTCAGCACGCGTTGTGATAGCTCCGAGTAATACGCCAAATTTGCGTGGCACAAGCATCCACACGGGGATATTTCGTTTCGTGTCGGCCATCGGCGAATCGTGAGGAAGGAAGGATTGAATATTGGATTATTGCTAGATAGCTTGCACGAGTCCATTTGAGCTTTGCCGCACTGGCATCAAATTATTCTTCTTGAGCGAACTCGTTGATTCCAGAAACGAGGTAGGCGTTGCCAATAATCCTTACTTTTCTCCAGAATTTGTTTTGTGTTCTTGAGGTTTCGAGTATTTATAGTGTTCCAGTATGGATATAAGAAGTGTATGTAACGAGGAATTATAGCAAATGGGTCGAAATTTTCCGGCTGACGCTATGTTCATTGTAGATGCCCAATAATAATAAGAATTTAGTGTAGGTTAAGCGAATTTTAGTGTGTTTCAATTTAAATTGTACATGTTAACGAATCGCCAAATGTTGATCATGGTTTTGGGTCTGAACCCCTTTTTGTAAATTCACACATCAACTTCTTTGTACCAATATTATCTTAAATTCTACATCCGAATTACCTTTTCTCGCCCCCGTAAATCCATCTCCCTGAGCTATCTTAGTAGTTTCACTAACTCAAAGTTCGCGAACAATTTGGAGTGACGCCGAGGAGGTGTCTCGCGCCTGACAAACAGTAAGTAAAAATAACATTACTTCTCCTGTTCCTACGTTGTCGCGGCCGCCTTATAGCTGTGCTCACAGCTCATTTCCCATGAGACTAGGAAAATCGTCAGCCTGTCGTTGTGATTTCATCGTTGCCTATGACCACCTATCCGACGGTTGTGAGACGTGGCCGTGGGCGTAATTTGCCGCGGCGCTACGGGGGGCTATTGACATTTTTTGGATGGCGGTTGCTCTTAGTGGGACCCTGCGGTGGTTGTTAAACTTTTTTTTTAAATATATATATATATATATATATATATATATATATATATACAGGGTGTCCATGTATTCAAAATACATATTTATATTTTCTGATTCCTTGTGAAAAACTGAGTAGAAAATGATCAATAAAAAAATTTGATTTAATGCATAATTACCGAGTAATTATGAATTAAAGATTAACGAATCAAAAAAATGCGTTAGATAGACGACAGTCCATGTGCCATCGCTAAGAGTGTATGAGAATACAAGTTCAGAACGTATAATTTCCCCTCCGTTTATTTTTGTAGCTGGTTTTGACTCTTTGGTGCAACTTCAAAGTTAAATGAGATTCGAAAATTAAAAAGTATATTTTTCGTAGCAACCAATTCAGAAAACATTGCTCGACGAGTTAATTAAAATGCATGCGTTGTTTCAAATCTGTAAAATCCTCCTGAATTCTTAGCCTTCCGCAGAGTTCCTTCTGGTTCTATAGAAATAATTACTGAAAAATTTTTGAATTACCCTGAACAGTTTTGATCACATTGAATTATTTATATTTTTAAGGCTTTTAAATACGAAGTGTATAAACTGTCGGTACGGGTAAAAAAAATTGTCGGTACCGGTTTTTGAACCGTACATGAAATTGAAAGAATTCAAGGAATTTATGGAATTCCTGGAATTTACGGAATTTAGGGAATTCATGAAACTCAAGGAGTTCATGGAATTCAAAGAATTCACGGAATTCATGGAATTAACGGAGTTGACGAAATTCACGGAATTCAAAGAATTCGCGGAATTCAAAGAATTCGCGAAATTTAAAGAATTCGCGGAATTCATAGAATTCACGGAACACATGGAATTCATTGAATGCACGGAATTCACAGAATTCACGATATGCATGGAATTCAAGGAATTGATGAAATTCACGGAATTCCAAGAATTCTCGGAATTCAGGAAATTCAATGAATTCGTGGAATTCACATTGTCGGTGTCAATAAAAAAAATTACCGGTACCGACAATTTTTTTTTACCGGGTTTTGAACCGTAAATTCAAGGAATTCACTGAATGCACGGAATTCAAGAAATTCACAGAATTCAGGGAATTAACGAAATTCAAGGAATTCATGAAATTCACCCCTCCAACAGCTCGTGGCTGCTGGATGGTGCCCCTGTGACTGGACACAGAATTAATGATGGTCAAATCCCTACCCCTTTCTGACACTTCGTGGGTGCTGGAAGGCACCCCTGTGACTAGTCGCAGAAATAATGGATATTGAGGATGAAACAGTAGCAATAAACACATGGGAGAAAAATAAATTTGTAAATATTTTTGCCGGCAGTTTAAGCTCTATCGACAATTCTGTTTACAGGTACCGACAACTTTTCTTTGACCGGTACTGACAATTTTTTTTTACCGGCACCGGTTTTGCATACACAACCTTTCAAATGCTGTAAATTTCTCCGGAATTCTAATAAAATCATAGCACTTTTCCTAATTATTTCCCAATTAGTCAAGTTAGGGAGTCGGCGTAGGTACGACTGAAGGCAGATGTACCCTTTATTTGTATTAGACACAATTCTGTCAAATTCTGTAGAAATACATTCAATTCTTTGAAATTATTGAAAACATTTTTAAATACTTTTTAAGCTACGATAATACATATTGCATTATTCGTAATTGAAAGACTCATGAATTCTACAAATCCCCCTGAATTATTCAGGATTCTACTAAAACCATAGCACTATTCCTAATTCTTTCCAAATTAGTCAAGTTATTTCGAAGGCTTAGCTACCGCTTAATGAAGACGTAATCGTTATTTCAAATCTGCGGAATTCTCTCGAATTGCGTAGAATTCCCCTCAAAAGTTCTGAATTCACTTGAAGAATCTTTGAAACCTTTGAAGCAATGAGAACAAACACTGAATTCTTCGGAATTTCAAAACATTTAGTCTTGCTTTTTATAACCGAAGATAAGGAACTAGCTTTGATAGACATTTTCAATCGTCTTTTCCCTAAGTTTTTCAGTACTTTTACGACTGGAGAGTCCAAAGAAGCGTGTTCTTTGTCGACGGGAGAAGTTTACGACTTTCAGAGAAGTGTAAATTGTTAAAAAATTTACTCTTTTGGTTTTTATAAGCGAAAATAAGGAAGTAGCTTTGATAGACATTATCAATCGTCTTTTTCTCAAGTTTTTTCAGTATTTTTTCGTCTGCAGAGTCCAATGAAGAGAGCCTGGTTTTCATGAGAGACACTCACAAGCTTAAAAAAATGGCTTCGTATTTAACATGTACAATTATGCTTTCTGTAACCGAAAATAAGGAACTGGCTTTGATAGACATTTCTAGTCATCTTTTTCCTAAGTTTTTTCAATAGTTTTTCGACTAGACAATACAAACAAGCGTGTTCTTTTTTAACGGGAGATGTTTACGAGCTTCTAGAAAAGTGTGAATTGTTTCAAATTTACTATCTTGGTTTTTATAAGCGAAAATAAGAAACTAGCTTTGATATACCTTTTCAACGATTGAAAATGTCTCTCAAAGCTAGTTAGTTCTTTTCGGTTACAAAAACTGGTTCCACAGACGAAAAACTACTGAAAAAAATTGGGTGAAAGACGATTGTTGATGTCTGTCAAAACTAGTTCCTTATTTTCGCTTATAGAAACCAGGATAGTAAATTTGAAACAATTCACACTTTTCTAGAAGCTCGTAAACATCTCCCGTCAAAAAATAACACGCTCGTTTGTATTCTCCAGTTAAAAAAAGTACTGAAAATACTTGGGAAAAAGATGATTGAAAATGTCTATCAAAGCCAGTTACTTATTTTCGGTTACATGAAGCAATTAAGATCCCTTGATTGGACTCTGCATACGAAAAAATACTGAAAAAAATTGAGAACAAGACGGTTGATGATGTCTGTCAAAGCTAATTCCTTATTTTCGCTTATAAAATCCAAGATAGCAAATTTTAAACAGTTCACACTTTTCTAAAAGGTCGTCAACTTCTTCTGTCAAAAAAGAACACGCTTTTTTGAAGTCTGCAGTCGAAAAACTACTGCAAAAAGTTTGGAAAAAGACTATTGAAAATGTCTATTAAAGCCAGTTCCTTATTTTTGCTTATAAAAAGCAAGACTGAATGTTTTTAAATTCCAAAGAATTCAATGTTTGTTCTCATTCCTTGAAAGTTTTTAAAATTTTGGAAAGAAATAGGAATAGTGCTCTGGTTTTAGTAAAACCCTGAAGGATTCACAGGAGTTCGTAGAATTTATGAGCCTTTCAATACAAATAATTCAATATGTATTATCGTACTTTGAAAAGTATTCAAAAATCTTTTGATTAATTGAAAAGTATTGAATGTATTTCTACAGAATTTGCTAGAATCGTACCTACGCCGACTCCCTAACTTGACTAATTCGGAAATAATTAGGAATAGTGCTATGATTTTATTAGAATTCAGAAAAAATCTGAAGAATTTATAGGATTATGAGTCTTTCTACATATTCTAAACTACTGATTGCGTATTTTCATAGCGTGAAAAGTATTTGAAATTCTTTAAATTAATTCTAAAGTGTTGGAAGGTATTCCACAGAATTCGTGACAACTTTCCGGAATTCAAAAGACGCGTACGTCTTCATTCACTGGTAGCTAGGCCGTCGTCTTAACTTGACTTATTGGGTAAGACTTACGAAATTTGCGATGGATTTAGTAGAATTCAGCGAATTCAGAAGAATTTGGAGAATTCAAAAATCTTTAAATTTCAAATCATTTAATCTGTATTCTCATAGGTTGAAAAGTATTAAAAACTCTTGAAATTAATAAAAAAAAAACATTTTGAAGAGAATTCTACAAAATTCGTGAGAATTCTAAGGGAATAAATTAACAAGTACATATTAATTCACTGCTAGTTTAGCAGTCGACTAACTAGACTAATTGTGAAAGAATTAGAAACACTGCAATGATTGTATTAAAATTCAAAGAATTTATAGTATTTAAATGGTTGTGTATGCAAAGCCGGTACCATGTTGCTAGTCGATGTCGCAGACTAAAAAAAATTCGAAAAGGTTGGTGGTAAAACTGAACTTATTTTTGTGATTAATCCCAGAAGATAAATCAGAGAGATGCAGGGATCTAGCTTTGACCAACATTATTTCTGTGACCAGGCACAGGGTTGCCTC
>CAKNYM010048124.1:26455-37780 GCA_932195095.1 Andricus curvator | reverse complement strand
GGTAAAATTTCAGCTGCAGCCACGTGTCACGACCGCGAAATAGGTGGTTACAGTCTGCGACGAACTCAATACGATGATCCGGCAAAAGTCTCGTGCACCCTGAGGACACGGAGCGACCCAAAGTCGACCGCCTTCTGCATTTTCCCCGCAAGTGCCTTTGCATTTTCTCGACACGCAGGGATGCTTTTCAGGCTATTAACCAGTGAAACCTTGGCACCTCCAAGAGCGCCGATGATCAAGTCGATTACCTTAACAGAATATTCCGGGTATAACCGTTGCAACTCCCTTACAAGGTTATACCTCTCTTTCTTTTCTTTCTCGTTGGCTGTGACGTTTTTGTCAGCTGGTGCTGAAAATTCGATAACGAACTAGCGAAGAACTAGTATCGGACAATCGCCCTTCATTTAGAAATGAATTTAAAAACTTGTCAGAAGAGTATTATTTCCGACAAATAAGAAGCTCTCCTTACTTTAGTGAATCGAATGGTGAGGCTGAAGCAGGTGTCAAAACGGCGAAACTGCTTATAAAAAAAAAGGTAGTCATTATAATCAGCTCGCAAAAGCTCTGTTATCCTATCGATCCACTCCGCTTGCTAACGGTTTTTTGTCCGCCGAACTGCTCATAAATCGAATACTGCGAACGGAAGTGCGTACCCTACCCAGCGATCTAAAAGGGAAAGGGAAGGTAGACGAAATGTATACTAAGAATCTAGGTTTAAAAAATAAGCAAGCCAATGAGTACAATAAACGTCACGAAATGAAGAGATCTACCGGAATTGAAATTTATGAGGATTACTTGGGTCACCAGTGACCCAGGTGACCAATAGATGATGAATTATCGTGCTTGTCCTTGTACTCGAAAACCTACAAAAATGGAGAAAACTTTTCAAATGAAGACCTACTTTACATATATCCAACAAATGTCAGTTTTCTTCAGTTTTTTCTGCACAAAAGTTACAAGGACGTGGACTGTCACCACCTTTTTGTCTATTACCACCTTTTTCTTTCTTACAGATTGTCTCATTTTCAAAGCTTCGATTTTGTACAATATGCTTTGTGCACTTTTGTAGATCTGAATTTCTAAATTGTAATATTTCATTTCAGGTTTTCATCTTATAAATGGATATGGGAAAATAAATTAAAATTTCGTACACTTTCTCCATACAAATGTCACCTGCAGGGAATTCGTGAAGGTATGTTACACCGCCCTGCAGATCAACGGCAACCTAATCTCGTCAGATCATTACGAGTACCAAGAGGTCTTGCGCGAAAATTACCAGAAGCTTTGCCCGAATCTGCCATCGTTGTTAGGTAAGCCAATCTGGCCTGGCGATCAAATTGAAAGCTTCACACGCAACAGCGCAGCACTCTGTAGGGCTGAAGTTGACAACTGCCACAAGCGCGTGTGTTATATTTTTTTCTTTAAATGTTCCACTGTCAGACGTGAATATAATGTCACTAGATACAGCACAAATTGAAGACTGATTTCCCATTCAAAAATCACAAACAATCAAAAACATTACATAAATTCTGAAAACTTTGTCATTCTTAATGAGCACACTCCAAATTGATAAATAATAAGTTGATGAAATTGTAATTTGTGATGATATCAATGTATGAGGCGCTCAGAGAAAAAAAAGGGATAAGTCCTCTGTGGAAACATAGGACTTATCACGTTTTTCCTCTCAGCAGCTGATATATTCCTGCTGCTGGGGGATTCGCGAGATGTTTTAACAGTTTAAAATTTCTTTGCGATTTTTCTTCTGATATTTTTTTCCCGGATTTTAATTTTCTGTTCCGGCATATATGTTTCTCTATCAAACAGAGGAATAGCTAAGTTCGCTTCATGAACAGAAATCGCAGGATTATATGCAGGCGATGAAGAAGGAAGTATCACATTCCTACCCGTGTCAAATCCGAAACTTTTGCAGGAGGAAAAACCGAAGCACCGATATAAAGGGAATACCGTACTCTCCTTGACCGATATACGGTTAGTTATTCAGTAGGCGGGTCCTTTATTACTTAATTCCGGTGTATCTGGCAAAGTTGACTTTTTCAACTTATTGCAATTAACATTAAATTCTTTGGAATTCATCGGAAATTCTTTGGAAGTCTTTACAATTCAAGTGCAAGGTCGAGTTAAGTAATGTAGTAAATTATATGTTAGGAATAATTTTTTTAACATTTCATTTCGTCGAGCGAGTTACTTTTTTTCAGTACATAGTTACAGTTACGTTCTTTAGCGACAGCAGGTAATTAGTTGAAGTAACTTTACTTGTTACTATAACTACTTGCGGTTGCTCTACATAAAGTAACTGCAGGTTACGTAAATAGTAACTTTTTCACTTCCTTAATTTTATAATTCAAAAAAGAAAATAACTAAGACGATAATTGATAAAAACCTACTTTACAAAGAATCCGACATTACTTGAAGCAAATAGAGAATGCACAACATATATTTCGACGAGTCAACGAAAGTATATATTTAGAATTAAATTGAAATGTCACATTCTTCGCCAGGATCACCATCATTACTTATTTCGTTGACTTTTTTCTATCAGGCAATAAAAATGATTTTCAGAATTCAAGTTACAGTCACTACTCATGTGCAGTGGAGTCTCACTTGTTTCCCCTCTACCATATTTCCCAACTCCTCTATTTCCCGCCGGCTATGCACGGTTATTTCCATTTCCGCAGTTCCGGCACATCCCATAACGGTCACGGTATATCCCTCCTCTGTATCCACTGGCTGACCACTTCAAAAGAGGTCCGACGAAGGTGAAATCTCGAATGTAGTATTTTCGTGTAACGTCATGGGAATACGTCATATGACTTTTAGTAGAAAATAGTCTAAACGTAAAACTAGGCTAAAAGTGTACAAATAGTAATATTTCTCAATATTAATATTACGACCCAAAGCCAGAAAGTTGGATTTCCGGGCGTGTGTGATATGAAGGCCGAGGCCTCATATCACGCACGCCAGGGCATCCAATATTTCTGGCCGTGTGTCGTATACTATTTTTCTTCCTCCCCAGCCGAAAGTACGTTTAATAATTAATGTCAATTAATAAAATGCGTTGTCGGCTGCTAGCTCGGATGCTTTTTCTTTTGTGACCTGCATCAGCACGCACGCCACGTCGCGTAGCGCCGCTGCTGCTCTCGGTCAGCTGAGTGGATGCATGGGATTCGGTCGCCCGTCGCCGGCCCGACTTTTGCAAAGCCGAGGCGAAGCCGATGTTATGATGGTCGGGGGCGGGTATCAAAAACACATATTTTTTATTTTTTCTTAATACTTCTTCCTCGTCCGCCAGACGAGGAAGAACCATTTTTGAGGTCTTGTGCCGTCTTTTTATACATAAAAATCGCAATACGGTTAAACGATCAGTTTGGAGGTTGAACACACCGACGCTCTCTTTTTTCCATTCACCTGCCAAGATTAATATTTTTCAGAGACTAAGTACACAATAACATAATACTGCTACGTCAGCGAGCCACAAAAATGTCGCAGCCACTGAGAGATAGTGTTAACTCTAGCAGGCCGCAAAAGCCACTGTTCCCGGACAGAAATGCGGCCAGGAAGACGTACTCTCGACCAGGAGACGAAGCAAAATCTATTTTCTCAGTCATGTTCCATTATTTTGTCGATTGACGACCTTTCAGTGTCACGAAATAAAATCAAATATCCTACATGTCAGGTGAGTGATACTCTAACCTCAAATTACCGACAGTTGCTTGTATTTCGTGAAGCTGAGAGGTCGTGAACCGATCAAAGGATAAAGAGACAGAATTGTGCAAATGCATTGTACACCGAAAGCTAAACTTTCGCTAGATTTGAAAAACTTCAATCCGATTTGATCATTCCATCCTGTCGAGCTTCACTTCATTATTCTTCCCGCTTCATTTTTGTCTAGTTACAGTTCGTCGTAAATCTTCGGGCTCAGTCATATTCATTGAAAATGTTGCAGGAGGAACGGGAGAGAGAGAGAGTAGAAAGCACTGTCACAGTCATCAAAGTAGGAGGGAATGACGTATGAGTTGAGAGGCCGCGCGGACGTCGTAGTGAAAATCCTCGGAAGCAATTATTCGTTCCCGACTTCCGCGACCGATTTTTATTAGAGAAGGGTGCTTTTATAAGGTGGCTCAAAAGCAGATGCTATTACGTACGAAAAACACCGCCTCCCAATACCTGTTCGAGCATTGAGTTGAGGAAAGAAAAGAAAAAGTGGCAAATGGATGGACCAAAATTCTGGAAAAAAGATGTCACGTAGGCGTCTTTGTGAGGAAGGAGGGAAACGAGGGGAAGATAAGGAAGAGCTGCCGGAAGTAGATAGATGAAAAATATGAAGAAGGCTCGGGAGAAGAAAAGAGAAACAAAAAAATCAAGCAACCTGATGTCGGGCGGACCTGTCACAAAAACCCCTCAATTAATCTTGTTGAATTTTCATGAATTTCTTGACAAGCTCAAACATCATGGCACCTGAGGATGGTTATAATGCACTACGACTGACAGTCATATATCGCAAAGAAACAGTTCCATCACTACTGTCGAAGATAATTGAAGACAAATCAAAGAAATAAACTGCTTCACATGCCTCTCCAAAAAGGAAATCTGCATGAAGTGAAACTGTTTCTGGATCATGGTGCCGATATTCCTGAACAACTGGAGGGTGAAACTAATTTCGCAAGCAAAAATCCGTATAACGACATAAGAGAGTATCCTTTAAAATACGGTGTTCATGTTCATGAGGCACACTGTATCGACATTAATAAATTGCCATGCGATAAGCGTAAAAGGACTCCTGTCAACTTTGTGAATTAGAAGTGAATTCCAGAAATTATAGAGTATCTTGTAAAGCACAGTGCTAAAGTACAGGTACACTGTGCCAATGACAAAGATTAGGGTTATTCTGCATTATCCATGGGAATGAACCCTACAAATTTTTCAGGAAAGAGTAAATGAGAAGAGCGACAATTGCAAGGTAATTTATAAACCTAAAAGACAGTGCTAATGCTAAGGAGGTGCTGTGGAGGCCTGTGGATGTTATAAAACTTCTCCGTATAATGTCCACTTTAGAAGCAAAATCCACACATTGTGGAATTATTTTTGAACCAGACCGATGACATGACATTTTTTTCATTTCAACATGCGAAAACTGAAGTGCAAAGTAAAACAAAAAACTTACAGTGCAACTGTTTTCAATTTTGAACTTTTCAGATTAAAGCTTACAGTTTTTTTACTTTTTTTTTCAACGCACAGCAAATATATTATTGTTGACATTTTATACATTGTACACTTCAAAAATTTTAAAAGATATATCAATCCGCGCTATCATTATCAAGTGAAAAATTAATTTTAAAACAGTGATGCCATTCTAAGCAATATTAAGCTAGTCATATTAAGAAGTGAAAGATTAAATGTGTTTTGAAACTTAACAGTGTTTCAATTAGAGGTACAATTATTTTAATTGTAGGTCCTTGTAAGTTCATAATTGTTGAATTGTTATTCATACATCAATAATCGTTTTTAAATCTATTTCAAATATTCTGTTACAATTATTTTACTTTTTTGTAAATACAAAATGTTGAAAAATGTAAATTTTGTTACAAAATTTTTGGAGAGGTGTCAGGGTGAAGTAGGTGGTACAAGAAGTGAGAAGTAAGACGGAGATGGAAACGGAAGTAATAAGAAGGTGAAGAGAGGTGACGTGGTCTCGTGGAAGTGAAGGCACAAAAATGGAACACATAGTAATGGGAAAAAGTGAACGGGAAAAGTAGCACGTGTCGGAATAGAGAGGTTACGTGAATTTACGGAACTGGAAGCTCGAGTATGCGGAGACGCCTGGCGGTGAAAGGGAAGAAAGTTGTGCGCTTGACTCAAGTGGTGAAGGTGAGACGGCTGGAACGAAGAGAGATTGGGGTGTTGGAGTCAGTTCTTGAAGGGAACTAACGCAGTGAGATTGGAAAAAAAAGTTGGAAGGAAAAGCGAATAAAGAAGAGCTGAAACGGTAAGAGCCAGGAAGAAGTGTCGAGTGAAGGGAGCGTAAGAGAGGAGATACATGAGGAACAAGGTAACTTCAGGGGAGAGATGAAGTTTTAGTGGGAGATGGGACGAGACGAAGGAAAAGCAAGAAGCAACAGCCTTACATCCCATGAAATAGCGAATTCCGCTCTTCTCACTGTGCCTTCATCTCCGCCTTCGCTTTCCGTGGCCGCGATTTCGTCAAATCCCGATCCTGTTTCTCCACCCGCGTTACCGTCCCCGCGGCAGGTCTCCGCCAGTGTGGAATACAATTCGCAGTATCCCGACTGCTGTTCAGTTTCTCTCGCGGTCCGGCATGCGAACCGGGAAACTCCAGCTAAAAATAGACTTTCTCTCATCTCACTATACCCGTGTCCACCGGGGGGGGGGGGGGGCCATTTCATATCCCGGCACTTGGATGCACCCGGCATGCTGGAAAGGAGTTTCGAAAGTCTGGGCAGGGAGCTTTTGCTCATCCCGGTAGGAAGATTACTATTGAGAAGAAGAATAATTTGTGTAAGCAATCATGTTCGTGCACATTCAGTAACTATTACCTTCCTGTAATTGAAAAGTTGACAAAAATCAATTTATGGAAACATATAATTATCAGTATAATTTAGTATTTCATGTGTGAGAAAGAATTTGCATGAATAACCCGCAAGAATTCAGCATCAGCTGAAAAAACTCGCAAACCCATCTTTTCACTTATTGCATTTTTGGGGACCCTATGAAACACACTGATGGGGGTGATATTAACAAAAAAGCCCGCTTTTATTTGTATTCCACGGCCAATCGTGAAGTGAAATGTGCATAAAAGATGGAAACAGAATTTTTAATGTATTCCAGTGACATTTTAGGGATTAGTTGTACAACGCTGTTGTAAACGACAAACCTGATGGGTTTTAATACTGTGGCAAAATTCACTGTTCCCGGACAGAAATGCGGCCAGGAAGGCGTACTTTCAGCTACGGGACGAAGAAAGAATATGTCTTGAAATGAAACAAATATTTCTGTCCAACGAAGTACATTGTTGTTTTAAAATGTCATATTGTTAAATATTATGCGATAAATTTCTGCGCACTTCTTGAAATCGGATAAATTCGATAATAAAATGATTAAGTACCTTGATCCTCCAAAACTTCGTTATTGCTTTTCTGAATATCAGGAAGCTTGAATTCAAAAAGTTCCTTTTTTTTTATCAGCTCGTGCGCTCTTGCTGGCAAAAATCGTCTGAGCTGTCTTCAATTTTGCTTCAGCTTCGACAAGTTGTTTCGACACATCTTCTTTCTTTGGCTAAAGATTATTCTGCAATGGAGACAAGAGTATTTTTGGAAGAAAGTAAGATTGCGAGTAAAAGTTTGAAGTCCTTTATCGAGAAAGGGGTTTCATCGGTCTTACAGTGCAATATAACGAAGAAAAATACGATTGTAGGTGTAAAACATCGTTTTGTAAGCGCGAAATAAATTATTATTATAAGTAATTACACAAGCCGACAAAATTTGTACCCCAAGACCGGAGTATGTGATCCCGATGGATATTCGAGGCACTATAACCGGATGAGCAATGTTTTTTTTTCTTTTTTTCTCAAAACTGCTAGCGCCATCCTGTAGTACTGAAGTTTATCTTCCATTTCCATTTTCGATCACTCCGAACCGAATTTTTTCTCCCAGATATCGCACATTAACCCTGTCAGTTCCGCAATAAAAAAGTAGCAAGGAAGGCGAAGAAAGCAAATAAAATTGTGTCATTAAGTGGGCATATTGAATTTTGAAAATGTTGCCGGAAATTCAGATTCAGCAATCTCAAAAACCTGAAGACATCCTTGATGGATCGAATGACAGAATTTTAGTCGCTTGTTTCGCCTTTTGTATTATTTTTTCATTGTGGAACTGAAATGCTTAGTGTGCGATATCTCGGATACAGAAAATCGGTCCGGGATGATCGAAAATGAAAGATAAACTTGAGTACTACACGATGGCGCTAGCAGTTTGTAGAGAAAAAAACATTGCTCATCACGTTCTATTGCGTCAAGTATGGCTAAAAAAAGGCATTGTTGCACTGTTAGATTGGGATATTTGAAGAACCCGACGTATAGGAAAAATGTAGACAAGTGATTCCTTTTGAAGACACTAAAATCCTTCGGGATCACACAGTCCGGTGTTGGAGTAAAAAAAAGATGTCATTCTTTGCGGTCTGTTACTTTTATAAGCTGCAGCGATTTGGATTTGACACATAATCTTGGTAAATCCTTTACAATAACAGTTATTTGTGATACAAGGTCCCCAAGTGGCACTTTTTCGGCCGATTACTGCAATTTACGCGAAGCAAAGTGCCACTTAGGGACCGTGTGCCACATACTACTTCGTATCACACCACTCAATCGTAAGTGCAAACAGGTTGCACCCGAGTGTTCACAGATGGAGTCCGGTAATATGTGTGGATAGAACGTGTACTCGTCGGGATAAGGGTACTTGACTAAACGTAAGCATTGCAATCAATGTTACGTTCTTACAAATCGTGAAGGCTTTCATCACGTTGGTCCTTTTCTTCATCACTGAGATTTCCATCGGTCAAGGCGCCCAATACAATGACACAAAAGACTCTAATTACACAATTTCTCATCGCACAAGACTATCAATTTGACACATGAAAGCATATCTCATGACCAAGATAACAAGTAATGTTAGCCAAAATTGGTAGAATTAAATGTGGCACTGTTAAAGCGATTGTTTCGAGAAAAGTTGTAATGGGTAAGGGTGTCGCTACATTTTTATACATTCTCACTAACTATGTGAAAAAGTATTGAGGATTGAATAAAGAAATATAAACGCTGGTGATGCCTTGATTGTGTTATATATGTATATACCAGCGACCAAGTGGGGTATATGAGAAATGAACTATTGTCTGAAAATTAACAATAAAAGTATGAACAAGTTTGTCGTATACACGTAAAGACTTTCCACCGCAATAAATTATATTAAAATGTACATAATGAACATAGTCCATTTAAAATGCGGATATTCCAGCTGCACTATTACATATTCCAAAGTCTACAATTAAAATATCAATTTTTAACATGAAGAGATGACAAGCATTAGTACAGTCAACATGAAAGATTGATATTTTCTTCGTCAGAATGCAGAATGTATGTATGTATGTATGTATGTATGTATGTATGTATACCATTAAACCATTTCCCTTTCAGGGTAGGCGTGACAGTACCCGATTTGGGTAGTGTTTCTGGGTGGATAGTTTCTTGTAGTAATAGGGACTGCAATCAAGTGACTGCAATCGCAGTCAATCTATTTCAATTGGATCTTCTTTTACAGGGATAGAACCGAACGTTTATTTAGGGTTACAAATTTGTGGAAATTGAATAAATATTTTTGAACAATAAAATACTTTTCTTTTTGAATGAAATAAATTTTTCTTTCAATAACAGAAATGTTGTATTTAATGTAAGAATTTCTTTCTGCAGTTACAGACAACTTGTCATTCAAACAATGCCGCTTTGAATACGTACTTTGTAAATTGTTGTAAAGCTTGAATTTTAAAACATTTCTTTTTATATCTCTCAATTGTGAATTGTTGCTTGTAAAGTGTTTGAAATACATTCGGCAATTTGTAATACCAGGATTGTTAAACTGTCAAGAATTTGTATTGACAATTCTTTAATTGTAGGTTAAAATCGAAACAGTTGTTTAAAATTAAGTTTCAAGTACTTAACATACGAAAATATTGAACTTTGTAAGCTGGAACGGGCACACATTTCACTTCTCATATGAAACCCGTTAGGTGACTCCTTGAGATATGATGAAGATAATAAAGATAATAAGAAGGTGAAAATATTTCACGTCC
Organism: Andricus curvator; assembly: GCA_932195095.1. NCBI lineage: Eukaryota > Metazoa > Arthropoda > Insecta > Hymenoptera > Cynipidae > Andricus > Andricus curvator. Next base: position 27,904 of record CAKNYM010048124.1, on the reverse strand, counting down.
TACATAGAACCCACATAAAACACCTTAGAGTCGGATACGCCGACCTGCTTAAAACCCATGTGAGACCCTACAAGTATACCTTTTTCACCTTCCACACAGAAACCGGATAAAACACCTTAGATCCCTTCTTAGAGCCGGATACGACCTCCTGAAGACCCATGTGAGATCCTGCCAGTGTGGCGTACATATTTTTTTTTTTTACTATTTCCAACTCCTTAGGACCGGATACAACCTACTTAAAGGCCACATTGAACCCGAGTATCGCACGATTACCTCTATCATTTAGAATCCGTATAGAACTCAACTTCTACCACGGTTCTAACAGGTTTTCTAAGGAGGAATGTCTTTGTGATGCCTACAAAATGAAGCCAACCCATTAATGCGTCTAGTGTGTCATAATAATTAATTTGAAATTGAGATCGTTTGGTAAACATATTTCTTTAGTTTCGCTGACAAAAAGTATCGAGGAAAATTGAAAGTTCAAAAAGAATAATTCCAGTCATGCATTTGCTCGTCATTATTCAGGGAACATTTGTGGAAATGTTTGAATCCATTTATTGAAAATTGATCGAGTTAGGAATTGTATAAGAAAGCATGCAATGCCGCCAAGGAGGAGTGCACTGGATGATAGTACTCATTTCTCACAGAACTGGTGTGAGCGGTATAGAATTCTTTCTTATAAAATACCTAATTCCATTAATTTTTAAGAAATGAATTTCAAAGTTTCCACAAATGTTCTCCGACTAGTGAGGACCAAATGCGTCAATGGACATTTTTTTAACTTTGAAGTTCCCTCCATACGGTTGGTCTTATTTTTGCCCCCACCTCTACCGCCACTTTTAGGTTTTATTTTGTCTGTGACGAAACTGCGCCATTCCAAAGAAGCATGTATAAGGGATTTCGAGTACGTGAACTTTCAAATAGGCAGAGGTTCACTGTATTTCTCTGAGTGATGGCGATTTATGAAAAAATATGTTTATGCAAAACCGGACGGTTTTCGTACCTTTCTGTGCGCGTTTGTGGGACGCGAAGTTCTCGTTTGTCGGAGGGGGTATTTTTCCGGCCACGGCCGTAAAAGTATACTTTTACGGAGTGCGCGCATGCGCTTTTGGTCCAAAGCGGCGACACTCCTGGCTCTCTCTTCTGACGCATGCGTGGTACATATCACAAATGTTTGTAGACTGTGCAATACAAATGAACAGAGCATGCCGGCTGGCAACACGCAGCAACACGTGGGTCCGCGAGTCTTTCGTTAACCGATAGATAACAATTGTGTCGCGATGGCAAAGATTTTATTTGACTAACTAAAACTAAAATGAACATAACCGCACATGTCTATAATAAGACCAGTATGAAGCTCACGTGCAACATTTAATGTTATGTTTAATTTTAGTTATTCAAAATGATTGTTGTATTTTTCCTTACGGGGGGCTTCGCCCCCCGAACCCC
>CAKNYM010048124.1:0-16455 GCA_932195095.1 Andricus curvator | reverse complement strand
TGCAACGCTTGCGCAGTTCAAAAAGTCGCGGTCTATTAGCATCACTGCTGTCGTCCCTAACCTAAAATCAATTTCGTAAAAAGTCTCGAGTTGTGTATTTTGTATGTACTTTTGTCACTTGGCAAAAGCAAAAAAACACCGTCAGTTTCTCCGAAAATACTGTGCTTGGTTTTTTTTACGAAAAATCGGAAATTTTGAAGCCCTCAACTTGATGGGCCAACTATTCAATTGTGAAAGCCAGCTTATTATTACTGCCATGGTTTTGATAATTGCCATTGTCATTGTTGCGTCAATCGACAAAAAATCGCCTTCTTTTTACACAAAAAACAGGTAAACAAAAACTAGCACTTTTTAACAAATTATAGAAAAAGTATCGTGTCCCACACATTGAAAAATAGCCACCCTCGCTCCGCTCGGGTAGCTAACTTCACACTCGTTTTAAATCTCTCGCTTTTTCAACTTGTAGCACAATATACTATTAATGAATATTATTTATCTATTGAAAATCCAATAATCAAATATTTTTATCATGGACTTTTTTTAATGTTTAATTTTTATAAAATTCTTCTTTGAATTTAAAATAACAATCATTGTATAAAAATGTCATGAAAAATAACATTACAAACACGTGCGCTTCGAACAAAACAAACTTGGCAGGCTTTAATATAGCCCTCATTCATCTCGAAGTTTATTTTTATTTTAATTTCTTAAAATTGATAATTCGATTTTTGAGAACGTTTTTTGTGACTTTTAAAAAATACAATGTACATTTAGAAACAAAATTTTTTTTCCAGAAATATTTTTTGTCAGTTATTGTTATTTTAAATGCAAACAATATTACATAAACATAATTATAAACACAATTAAAAAATGTATGTATTTCTGGCTGAAAAATTGTGTTTGAAAATGTGCATAGTATTGAAGAAAAATACGAAAAACGTTCTCAAAAATTGAATTTTAAATTTTTAAAAAGAAAGAAACAAAATGACTTCCGATATAAATCGGTGCTGAATTGAATCCTGCAAAGTTTCTTTGAAAAATGTTATTAAGTTTGAAGAATTTTTTTGGAGAGAGTATTTTTTTTTCTTTCAAAGCGCACGTGTTTTTTTAATTTATTTTTTAATACAATTTTTATACCATTATATTGTTCTTTTAAATTAAAAGAATAATTTAAAAAAATGTAATATTAAGAAAATATATTGGATAAAAATATTTCATTACTGCATTTTTAATAAATAAATAATATTTATTGAAAAACAATTTTTTCATGTTTAAATTTGTGAATTCCATAATTTGGGAATTTTTTGCTTTGGATATTTTCCGTCGTGAATGTTCCAGTTCGGTTTCCAGTTCGAAAATTTTATAATTTCGGGACTTTTATTATTCGAAAATTGACCAATTGGGCAATTTAATAGTGTCGGAAATTTCATTTTCCGTGGATTTTTCAGTCATCCCTTTCGGAATTTTTTTAATCGTCCCATACTTTTATACCTTCTCTTAAAATTATGTAATCTTTCAAAATAAAAAGTCAGAATTTCATTTCGAAATCATGAAAAGTATAAATTTTCTTCTTTTTTTATTTAAAACCTTTTCAAATTATTTTTGAAATTTTGTCGGAACTTTTAAGTATCTTTTAAAGTGATTCCCATTTTTCCTAAACATTTTGTAAAATCCTGCGAAAGAAAATTGCCTCAAAAGCTTCCATATTTTTTTCCAATTTTGTAAATGTTTTGAAATGTTTGGAAATATTTTTAAACATTCTCTTAAAGTTATGTTCTTTTTCGAAATAATAAATATTTTTAAATATTCCAGAAATCTGTTTAAAAAATTGTTGTTAAATTTTTCAAACTTTTAGAGAAGCTCCTAATTTTTTTTGTTGGAAACATTCAAAAACCTCCAACTTATTCGAATCTTTCCTAAATTAATCGTTGTTCAACTATTATTTACAAATCAAAATTCAACACTTTTATTTTTAAATTAATAATTTAAAAAATAGAAAAATTACAATTGTAACATTCAAAGTTTCAATTTATCACTCCGAAATTTTCACAATTCAGTTTCGAATTGTTTAATATTGAAAATTGTTTGTTTTTCTTAATTTAAAAATTCCAAATTGAATGGATTGAAAGTGGAATATTTTATACTAAAACAATACTTGAATAAGATTTTGAAATTAAATTAGTTTTTAAAATATGTTAACATATGTAAATTAGGTAATTTTGAACAGATCCAGAATCGTGTTGTAAAATCAATTACTCTTCAATTTTTAATTCTCGAGCTACATTTCACTTTCTAAAAGCATTGAGTTAATTTATATTTACAGCAGATCAATTGAAACAGTTTTTTTATTTTCCGGTCAAAAAATAGATTCACTTTCATTTCCATATTTTTCCCGGTCGCGAGTCTACCTCAATTTAGAACAAGTTTCATGTTTTTGAAAAATTAATTTTTCGGTTCTAACTTCCGGGACAATCATTTTATTCCTTAAAAGATTTTGTACGATTATCGTGGTTAATTTTTTATTTTAAGAAATGTATGTAAAAATTATACTATTTTTATTTTTACCAACAATATTTTGCTTCAAGAAAATTGTTGTAATAAAAGCGTTTCGAATATTTTTTTTTAATCTGTCGAGAAATAAAATAAATATTTATAGGTCGAGGCAAGGTTAATTTTCTGTACAAAATTTTCCTTCAATCTCATTTTTTCCACTTGTTTTTACTGTAGTACAATTTAGGTTTGTATATTTGGGCAAAGAAATCTGTTGTATAGTTTGACATATATTCTTTGTAAATCAATATTTTGTATAGAAAATTACCTTGAGTGACCTTTAATTATTATTTTATAAACGTAAAAAATCAGGTATGAATGTTTTATATGAAAAACACAATCCGTGAGTGACAGAACGAAATCAGAAACAATGGTAATGTCAATTTACTCAGAAACAAGCACTTTCAACAAAATTGACCTTGAGCGAACATTAAATATATATTTTTCAATTTTGACAAAACTCAGTTGTTATTTTCTCACAAAAAAAAAATAATAATTTGTGGGGGTGCTAAATTATGAAACTATGTAGCTGTGAATTCGATCTCGAGTGCTTCCACTTTGTTTGTATTTATAATTATATGGTGCTCATTTCACGAGCACTTTGCATCCCGTTAGCAAATGTATTTGCTTCCTCATGGAGGAAGCATTAGTTATTTTTTTCAATAATAGAAAAACCAAAGTCTTCATTTTGCTCATTTGAAAAATAGAAATTTACAAAAAATACAAATTTACAAAATAATACAAAAAATTTTGAAATACCAAAACAAATCAGACAAATCAAATTTTGTATTCGAAATTATAATTTTTCGAGCTGGAAAAGGGAAGGGAAAAGTTCTGTCGCACCCTATCCCTGTTCCAGGTTTGTGATTTCTTTACAAAAATTGTCAGAATTACTCTTTTTAAAAATTTATAGTGAAAAAGTATTTTCTATTCATGCGTCAACTTTGAATTATGTTGAAGAAAAAAGTTTTACTATAAAAAACCGTATTTTCAAATATTATGCATTAACATAGCTTCCTTACTCTTCAAGAAAATGTATTAATATTATAGGTCAATCGATTCAACTGGAATCAACACATCTTTTCTGTTCTTGCATCAACTTTGAATTATGTTACTGAAAAAAGTTTTACTATAAAAACCCGATTTTCAAAATATATAACTTACCATAACTTCCCTACTCTTAAATAAAATGTATTAATATTATAGGTGAATGGATTCGTCTCGAACCAAGGAATCTTTTATATCCATGCATCAACTTTGAATTATGCTACTCAAAAAAGTTGTACTATAAAAAACCGATTTTCAAAAAAATGCAATAAATATTTTTAGAAATCCTTTGGTCAGTTTCAAGATATTAGTGAGGAAAATAAGCTCTCCAAACTTCATCAATTTATGTGCAACGGTTTTCTAGTTATCGTGTTCACAAAAAAGTGTGACATGCACACATTCACACACACACATCCGGACAATTGCTTAGAACATTGTATTAGACATTTTTCCATTGAGGAAGGTTTAATGAAATGAATTAAAAATTTTTGGAAAATGTTACCATTACAAAGCATCCTCTATGAGGAAACAAAAAGAAATAAAACTTGAAAAAGCACCCTTTTAAACAGCTTTTGAAACTAAACATTTGTTCAGTTTTTTGAAGCACTCCTAATTTTCAATAGTCCTACTTTTAAATTTATCTAAAGATATACGGTTTAAGTCGTTCAAAAATAATTATTCAAGTATTAAAAGACGTTCAGTTCTAATTCTGCAACTTTAACCGATTTTCATTTGTAACTAAATAATTTGAAATGTTTCAATCTAAAATTATCGAACAGTTTCAATTCAAAAATTCTTGCATATTTAAATAGCTTCAAATTTCAAATTATTCAATATAGTCTACTTTTTCATGTTTGACCTACAAGTAATCAGTTTTAAAGGTTATAAATTACAATTGTGAAAAACAAGTACAATGTTTTAATTAATGTATGGTTTAAACCAAAAACATTTGTATTCTTCAATCTACATGCAGCTGAAAACATTGAATTTAAAATGCGTTGAATTGAAGATATATTTCGAAAAGAAAACTGAATGTGGAGGATCGACTCTGAAAAGAAGCGACTGAAATAAGATAGTATTTTCACATATTTAAAGTCTAAATTTAAACTTTTCAGTTTTTCGCGTTGTAGCAATTTCGAATCCCAGAATTTGTTATTTTTAACCTAACTTATAAGAAAAATTGTAAAAATTGAAAAATTTTCAATTAGTGTTTTGTACATTTTCGTACAATCGTAAAAGAGTATAATTAGTTCGGAATCGACAGACATACAGCAAAGATATGTAATATATTTAGTTTAAATATATTTAGTTTATATATTAGCTTAGTTATCCGCGAAAAAATAAATGTTTCAAAAATTTCTTGTTTGTAGAGTTTTTAAATTTTCGGAAGTTTACATTTTTTACATACCTATAGGTATGACCTCTATAGAGGTAAAAAAAGATACCCAATTTTTTCTCATTTTAATAACTTATTTTCTGAGAGATAATTGCTATTAAATTCACCCCCGTTTACAAGTGACCGAAATGCACTAGGGAAAAAATCGCCAAGACCCAGGAATACAAATGAGATATACAGGGAATTTTAAATTTTTTAATTTTGATATTTAATGAGATTATCTTCATAACTTGTGATTTCAAAAATTTGCATATAATAATTTTTTTGAAATAAATACTGTAGGAAAAAATCGAAAAGATCCAGGTCTCGAAATTATAATTACAGCAAATTTTCTGTACTTCTAGGGACGACTGAAATATCCCGCAAATAAAATTCTCGACTCTGTCAAACTCCCGAATAATAAAATTTCAAAAATAATAAAATTCCCGAACAGTTTATAATATTACCGAAATTTTGAAAATTCCCAAATAATAAAATTCCCTACATACAATTGCCGAATTAGAAAATATCCGAACTAGAATTTCCATAATTATAAAATTGCAGAATTTGCGTAGTTAAAAAATTGTTTCTCAATAAGTATTATTTATTAAAAATGCGATAATAAAATATTTTCATGAAATAAATTTTTGTTTAATATTTAAAGTTTCTAAAAATTGTTTGAATTTAAAATTAAAATAACCCTACAAAAATTGTATTAAGAAAATGAATGTAAAAAGACGCGTGTGCTTAAAACGGAAAAAAATTTGCCCCTACATTTTCTTCGAACGAAACATGATCCAAACCAACTTTGCAGGATTAAAATCAGCACTAATTTATTTCGAAGTTTCTTTTTAATTTTTTTCAAATCAATAATTCGATTTTTGAGAACATTTTTTGTAATTAGAAAAAAGTACTACGTACATTTTAAACAAAAATTTTTTATCCACACATATAGTTTTTCAATTATTGTTATTTTAAATTCAAACAATATTTTTTTTAAACTTCAAACATTAAAAACATTTTTCTTTGTTATAAATATTTCATTATTTTAATGAAAAGAATCATTTATCAAAGAAAATGTTTTTCAGCACTGGTTCATGATTTATCTCGAAATTTCTTTTTAGTTTTTCTTTTTAATACAAAATTCAATTTTCGACAAAATGTTTTTTATAATTTTTTAAAAAGACTATGTACAAAAAACCTATCTCAAGCTTCAGACTGGCAAAAATTCGATATATCCTTAAATGCAATCAATTTTCGGTTCAGTCTAGTAATAAAAATGAAACTCCAAAGTACAAAAAATTATAATTTAAAAAATCATATCTATCATTCATAGAAGGAGCATGGACGTATCAGAAATTATAATAATATTCAACAATCAAATATAAACATCATTATCTCAATTCAGTTTATTTATTACCATCATGTCAGTGCTTCTGGCATTATTAATTTTTCATTAACTTTTTCATTAATTTTTCCAAATACGTATTTTGGGTGTGCCTAGACATTGTGCCATTTATTATTATATTCGGAAGTGGGGTGTTTTGTTTATGAAGCGATACATGTCAAAATTTTCTAACCTTAAAAAATCTTTCAACTGCTTTACCGTCATATTTTACGAAGAATGAGAAAACCAGCTCTCGACTTCGTAGTACGGTGAGGCCAGCACCTCGATATGGCAGAAAATGTGATGTCCTATATATATAGTTCCCCCACTCTGACTTCCCGTACCGCATCTACGTTTAGAATATCTTTGACACTGGAGACCCTAACCGGAAACCTGAAACCGAAGATAACTCTGTCCTTTTTTACCGTAGCTACGATAAAAAAGGACAGAGTTATCTTCGGGTCTCCATTGTTCTGCCATTGTGCTCGGGCCCTTAGACAGGAATATGCAACCGCCATATTGGTTCCTGGACAGTTGGCGGGAAACAATGCGATAAGCATATCGTGTGTCTTAGTTAAAATTAAGCTTAGAATATAATAAAAATGGTCTGCTGTAGTGCTCCGTTTCGTAAAAATAGAAGCGAAGATGGTTTTAAACTTTATCGTTTTCCACTAGGACAAAGCGAAAGACTAAAAATATCGATTAGAAATTGTAGACGCGACAAATGGGAACCGAATTGTAATTCGAGATTATGCGAAGTAAGTACTCTTATTTATCGCTAAAACAATATAATTTAAATATCTGGGGTCTGCAGCTTATGGTTTTATGTCATTAAATTGTCTGTGAGCATTTTTTTGGTATGTTAAAGCGAAATAAGATCCAGAAGAAAGTAAGGTTAGGAACCCGTTTTTCTACAGCACGACACGCACGTTAACCACGCAAATAAGGAATACGGATGATATAAAATATAAAAAACTAACATAATAAACTTTTGGAAAAGTATTGTAATAAAGTTTGAACTATAGTCTATTATTATTTTATTATTTGTTATTATTTATCTAATAAATCATATGATTATAATTTTAGCGTCCGCCTTTTTGCAAACTGAGTAAAATTATTCATTTCGAATTACATACAATTTCGAATAAATTGCTAAAACCTACGTGTTATGGGTAAGTAGAATAATTTCCCATTTTGTCTTTTGAATTGAACATTATATTATAAAGTTTCAAAACATTAATGTTCCTAATAATATTATTATCTTGAAATATTACAGCTAAACTTACTTCAATTTCATTACAAATTACTATTGAATTAGGTTCTATAACCAAAATTCATCTCTTAAGAATTCGATATCAAGTTAGCGATTTTGAAGTACCTTACCCAGAGGGGTATTGTAGTTCAAATAAATCCAATGTATGGCGCGCCGATCAGGTAGTGATGTTTTTGCATTGTTATGTATAAGAAAAATACTAAAATTCATTTAAAACTTGATACTTTTTATATAAATAAAAGAAGAGCATATTTTTCATTAACAATAAGCGCAGCTTTAATTATTAATAGTGAAAAATTCATGAAAACATGTAATTTATTATTAGGAACATTGAATATAAACATGAGTATTTCGAAAACAGTTTGAATCGTATTCATATTTTTTTATTGTTTATTTTGCTAATGTAATTCATTACTTTTATAAACAATTATTATTGTTAAAAATTTTAAACATTTACTGGTATTATTTCATCAATAATAGTAAAAATAATATTTAAACCTTAAAAATTAGCCTTATAATATGTATACTTTTTTAATAATTCATCTAGAAATTTCCTCTGTCGGAAAAATATATATTTATATATAATTTCTTTATAATGAATTATATATAAATAAATTAATGTGAAAATTCCATCAAAATAGTTTAGAATTGAAGAAAAACTATTTATTGAATATATTATTGAAGACACTTATAATTATTGGAAGGAATAATTCATTAGAAAGTGATTGAAAAGATTAATGAGTGAAAAAATATATTTATATTAATATATAAAAGCATTTGAATTTGAAGGTATACAATTTTTTCCATATAAAAGCATTTGAATTTCAAGGCATACAATTTTTTCAAGTAAAGGAATAAAAAATATTTCATTTAATTTTCATTATAAATCACTTCATACATGAAACGTAAAAATATATATATATATATATATATATATATATATAATATAATATAATATACAGAGTGCACAGTCTTCCTTTTTTTCTTAGTTTTCCCTTTTTTCTTCAAATTCCCCTTTTTTCCCCTATTCTCAAAAAACTTCCCCTTTTTCCCCTTTTCTCTTCAAGTATACGACATTTGAAAATACAATACTTGAATTACCCCCATAATATATTAATATATGTATATATATATATATATAAATATACATATATATATATAATTAAAAAATGTAATATTCCAAACTCATCAACTGCAATGTAAAATTTAACGATTGTAAATTCATAATATTTCCTACTGGTTCAAAAATTATGACAATAATACAAAAATTACGAAATTTAAAAAGAAATTTTTCGCGCAGTAACAATTTCTTTGAAAATGTGTAAAAAAAATTTTTTTTATTGAGTCCTATCCACATATTTCAAAAAAAAAGTTTAATATGTCGAACCTGCAATTTATTCAGCTGGAACCAAAGAAACATGTTATTATTTTGTATTCATGGTAAACATTTTTTTTCGTGGTGTATATATAACGTTCCAAAATCGAAAAAAAAAAATGAAATCCCAAAAATCCTAAATCACGACAGAAGTTTTTTTTCGAAAAAGCCAAATAATAAAATGTTTCTTTGGTCCCAGCTGAATAAATTTCAGGTTCGACATATTCAACTTTTTTTTTCAATGTGTGCATAGGACTCAATAAGAAAAAATGTTTTTACACATTTGAAAAAAAATTGTTACTGCGCGAAAAATTTATTTTTAAATTTCGTAATTTTTTTATTATTGTTCACTAGTAAAAGCTGTAAATATAACAAATTCGTCATAATTTTCGAACCAATAGGAAATATTTTGAATTTAAAATCGTTAAATTTTCCATTGCAGTTGATGAATTTGGAATATTCCCTTTTTTAATTATCTATATCTATAATATATATATATATATATATATATATATATATTTTGTAATGCTATGGGGGTACCTCAAATATTGTATTTTCAAATGTCGTATATTGAAAGAGAAAAGGGGAAAAAGGGGAAGTTTTTTCAGAATGAGGTGAAAAAGGAGAATTTCAAGAAAAAAGGGGAAACTGAGAAAAAAAGGAAGACTGTGCGCTCTGTATATAATATATATTTTTACGTTTAATTTATTTAGCGATTTATAATGAAAATGAAATGAAATATTTTTAATTCGTTTACCTAAAAAAATGGTATGTCTTCAAATTGAAATGCTTTTATATGAAAAAAATGTGTACCTTCAAATTCAAATGTTGTTATATATTAATATAAATATATTTTTTCACTCATTAATCTTGCCAATCACTTTTCAATAAATTATTCCTCCCAATAATTATAACTGTCTTCAATAATATATTCAATTAATAGTTTTTCTTCAATTCTAAACTATTTTGATTCAATTTTTACATTAATTCATTTGTATATAATTTATTATAAATAAATTATATATAAATATATATTTTTCAGAGAGGAAATTTGTAGATGAATTATTAAAAAAGTATATTATAAGGCTAATTATGATGGTTTCAATATTATTTCTACTATTATTGATTAAATAATATCAGTAAATGTTTAAAATTTGTAACAATGACAATTGTTTATAAAATAATTGATTACATTCGCAAAATAAGTAGAAAAAAAATATTAATACAATTCAAACTGTTTTCAAAATACTCATCTTTAGATTCAATTTTGCTAATAATAAATGAGATGTTTTCATGAATTTTTCATTACTAATAATTGAAGCTGCGCTTATTGTTATTGAAAACTATGCTCTTCTTTGATTTTTATAAAAAGTATCAAGTTTTAAATGAATTTTAGTATTTTTGCTATACGTAATAATGCAAAAACAGCACAGTTACTACGTATAATCAGGGCCCCCAGGCCTTCATGAATTTCACGCGACAAAGTTTTGGAATGAAGGGGCCGACCCATGTGGGCAGAGAACGTTGGCGTAAAGCAGAAACTCGTAAGGGTGCAAGAGACAAATAGATCTGTCCGTCTCTTTCACTCTCATAAGTTTTTGCTTTACGTCGACGTCTTCTGCCCACATGGGACTACACGTTGTAAAGTATCTTAGGGCGCTTTCACACGACTGCAGATCAGCAGATTGCATGCAGAAAGTCCCAACCGAGGCGCCATATTTGTCTTGAGGGGCCGTCCCAGGTGGAAAGAAAACGTTGGCGTAAAGCAGAAACTCATAAGAGTGAAGGAGACAGACGGATTTATTTGTCTCTTTCACTCTCATGAGTTTCTGCTTTACGCCGACGTTTTCTGCCAATATGGGACTGCACCTTCAATCACACTGTCTACAATCCCATGTTAAAATATAGGGCCCGAGCAAAATGGAGACCCCAAACCTGAACCCAAAGATAACTCTGTCCTTTTTTACCGTAGCTACGGGAAAAAAGGACAGAGTTGTCTTCGGTTTCAGGTTTCGGATCTCCATTGTGCTCGGGCCCATAGGAACTTAGTAAAGTGTGACGTATGTAAATTATTGGTCACGCTTCTAGGTTTCACCGCTCAGGGCAGTAGTAGCGAGCGAGGCGCGAATATTGAAATAAATTTTAATACATGTAGATTTTGAACCTGAGAGGAATGCAAAAGATAATATTAAGTTGATCGCAAGCGGCTATCAGATATGATTTCTAGAATGTATTAATATAAATTTAATGGAATATACTGTACAAGCACATGCAAAATATCATAAATGTATATAAGACCCTAAGGAACGAACTAAACGGTTATATTTGAAAACGTGAGGGTTAAGAGTAGCTGAGGATTAGAATTGTAAAATAATTTAAGGACAGGAGGAATCCCGACAATATTCGAAAAAGCACGAAAAGACCATTTAAGTAAGGTCATAGTTGTAAATATTTTGCTCTTTTGAGACTACGATGGAGATGTAATAAACTTCGAATTCATCTTTTATGATATAAGTTAAGATTAGAGGAAGGTTTGCAGAAATACTAGAAATTACGGTAGGATTATAAGACAGATGTTGTAGATAGAACCATAAAGTTCATTACTGCGAAAGGGCCTGTTATACGGGGATTCAGAAAATCCCAACCTTTGGTTTAGGACATTTTAGATTTAAGCTATTTTGAAATTAAAATTTAGTGTATAGATTTATTACGGTTCGAAAGAGGGTACAAGGCCCAGTGGCGTTCAGGAACCTTGAAACTCTTCCAATCCCAGGTGTTCGAGGCTGCGTCAACGAGACCCCAGCAAAGAAGATATCATACTCCACGTGGAGTGAAGCGCGCGCATCTTTCCCCACCTCCAGGGGACTCATCCACCCTGGTCACTCGGGCGCAATTGGCCAGCATGCTCGGCGAAGAGCAATGGGGGGGGGGGGATGCAAAAGGTGGTAGCGGGAGACCGTGTGGTTCTCGGCTCAACGAAAATCGGCAGGCAGATTTGCCTCGACCTCGGCCTTGAATACGTGTTTTGAAACCGTACCGCGCTAATAAGAATACTAGAACTACTGTGACTGTGTGATTCTTATATTAATTGGTTTAAATATGTATATATATAACCTCTTCCGTAAATCAGTGTGTTGAATTTTTTTCTACTTACATCATATCCGACCATTATTACGGAGATCTAATTTTAAACTCGCTTTCGCACCTTTCAAATTTGCCGCAAAAACACAAAAATATAAACTACGAGTTGCACTTCAGTGCTTAATTAGTAGAACCCTGTTGGACTAGAGGACCTCTGCCGTATCGACCAATTGCGTCCGTAACAAAAGTAAGGAATTGGCGCCATCAAGGGGAGACAGAAGAAACTACAGGCCTATTCCGGTGACCCCTCCAACCTGTTACATCCTGCCTGTTGGATCTGGCAGAACAGATTTTCAACCCAGCGATGATTGGCTGGCATCCTTCTGTTGGTCGGCTGGCTTGCGTCGATTTAAAAACCGACTACCGCGAAACTGGCAAATGTATTTAAACGGGAAAATAGGGATAATAATTTAGATTTATTCTTAATTGTTCCATTATTAAAATATAACTGTATTCACTAAAACACTGTAATCCAAGAAATGCACAAAACACATTATTTAAAATAAAGTAAATTAAATATATTTCATCTAAATCGTATTAGATATTAAATTTCTTAAAACAACAAAATACGCGTTAATTTTGATTCGAATTTCGCCGCAAAGCTACGCGGAGCTTAAACCTTTTGCAGGTTAAAGGTTTCACGAATGAATGAGATCTGCTCTCCCACCCTGGTCCACATATATTTATAACTTCGTGTTTTTTGGCTTACGTACAAGGGTGGCATTAGAGCGGGGGAGCCAAGCGCAAGGCCCAGCCGTTAAGCCTGACCAATAGGAGCGCAGCTCACGTAGGCCATAGCGAGTGGAGTTTATCACGTAGGCCCGATCTACGTGACTTCTAGCAGGGCTGCATTTTACATGTACAAATTTATGCCCTTTCGTAGATTGAATCAGGATTATTCTTTTTTCGAATAAAGAGAAAGAGAGAGTATGTTGGGGAAATCATATAATTATTTCAAAGTATATTAAAGCTTCTTTTTCATGGTATTAAAATTATTAAATATATAAATTGTTAAAGTAAATTAATAATTCCTCTGTTTGAATCTTTTGCATGCTAGTAATGGTAAGAAAGATTTCTTCTCTATCGAATTGGCTATAAAATAAAAATGATTTTATCGACGGCAATACGCATGCCGTCACAAACCCGCTTCCGCCAACTCGTACCAATTGTAAATATTTTTCAATTTAGTGTTACAAGAAGAATAATATACGTAAACAAACCGTTGTATGCATCATGAAAAAAAAAAAACATAAAATAGCGCATGATCAGAAATCCAATGAGTTTGTTTTTCATTTTACATGAAACGGTTTGTTTGTGCTGATTATCCTTCCTTCAATTCTAAATAAAAAAATATATAAACAGACACGTTAAGCTCAACACTGAAGTACCAGTTCGAAACAGATCGGTCTTTTTTGAATTTAAAAATAAAAATAATTTAAATTTAGGTTGAAGAGACAATGGAAATGAGTTGGAGACGTGATAATCAATCGAAGAATGGAAAATTTTATTAATGTTACGCAGGTGACATTACACTAGTTCTTTACATGTCTGCCATGTTCGTATTTTCCCGATCTTCCCCTTCTACCGCACAGTGCGCACAGTCATTAACACAGACGCCACCTAGGGGAGATAGAAATCACTAAAACTCGTTCAGAATTCGCCGTAAACACTGTACCAGAGATGAGGTGGGAGATTGTCGATCTCAGACAATCATACCTTCAGTTTCGAGTGATTTTCCGCAGCGCCCCCCCCTGTGCACCTAAGCTTTTGAGAACTAAAATCAAAGCGCCCCCAATGCACCTAGCCACTTTACGAAATAAGTTTCAAGAAAAACAAATTTTTCTTGTAAGATTCCTGGGAAACCTTGTAATGATTTTTTTATTTTGTACAATAATTTCGGAACAAAATTCAAAAATATTGTAAAACATTTTAAAAAATGAGACAAGTGAAAAATCCCGAAAAAGAGAATTAGTTATTGAGAATTAGTTGTTTATTTTTTGGTTTAAAATGTAACATTTTTTCTTAATTCGTTGTTTTGTGGTAGAAAATAAATCTTCTTTTTTGAAAATTTATCTTTCGGGTGCAATTGCAGAATAGGGGCGTCACCTCTGTTTTGGCTTGAAAATTGTCTTTTTGTCGGCAAGAAACTATTGGAATCTTTAATTGAACGATAAATGAAGCGATTTCATAAGGGAAAACTTGTAAATTACTGTTACTTTTCTTACTACAATGTCTGAAGTAAGGGTCTGTAACGATATCGGAATGATCATATTTAACTCACCGTGTAGGTGCTTTTAAACATCCGTACGACCAGAAAGAATGTAAATAATTAAAATTGAATGGTTTTATAATGAATTAAAATGTATTTAGATATTTCTTTATGCCGACATAAGGTATTATATCAAGAAAAAAAAAAGAGTTTCACGCACATCAGCTACCAGTTGAGACGTGATGACGCCCTAGGCTATCGATGGCAATCGAGATATGTATGTCAAAAAAATAAAAAATAGATATGTACTGGTCACAAAAATAATGTTGATTAAACCTCTACCCCTTTCCCGGGGGGGGGAGGCACCCCTTTGAATGGTCACAAAAATAATATTGCTTAAATCCCTACCCCTTTCCATCCATAAGACGCGCGCCGACGGCGCACTTAAATCTTGCAGGTGGAGCAGGCAAGTTTCAACATCCAGTGGGATTTTCAAGTAAGAAGGATGAGTTTGTCAGAAAATTCTTAAATTTGTAACAAAATATTTTATGTAACAAATGTTTTTCATTGCAACCTAGAAAGGTGTCACGTAATTTATGCATAGTCCTCGAGGGAAATGTCAGCATTTTCAATTACTCAAAATACAAAAGTCGCCTTATTGTAGAAAGAACTCGATTGACTATTGCAAGTTTTGTTTTTAAATATTCGTAGGATAGAACAAGAAACATAATAAATAAAAAAATTCAGTGAAAAACAATTTCAGGCAACATTTACCATATCTTTTGGTGGGCACATTCTTGCCTTTCATAATAATGAAATACTAAAGTCGACTTTTCTTTTCAACAGATGAATGTAAAAAATGTCATAATGAATCTTCCAATATTTCAGATATATATATATATATATATATATATATATATATATATATATATATCAACTGTAATTAATGATGATTTGCTAAGTATGTACTGCTCTCGAGTTCACCACTTCCGTTTGGTTTATAATACACCAGAGTTCCTCTACAGTAGCCGTCTCGGGGGTACCCTTTATCGCTTCGCAGTATCTCGGGACTCAAAGAAACCGTTCTTCTTCTCTTTCTTTCTTGCGGCTTTTGATAGCGCCAAACCGTAAACATCGCAACTCCGCTGACCTTAGAAACACCTCCCTCTCGTCCTCTTGGACCGCCTTGTCCCTAATAGAGGGAACTAATATAGAGGGACTCTGGTGTAATACTCCTTGCACTCGTCGAAATTGTATAAAAACTGCAAGTACTGTCTGCACACACACATACGGTACTGTATTTAAATTAGGTAACGGATTGTAGGCCCTCTCCGGACCCCCCCCCCCCACCCACTCCGTAACGAACCAGAACTCTCATTGTACTTAGCGTATGGTCTCCAGAGAAAAGAAGGTACGGGACTTGAATTTAATGGAAAATTTTCGTACGTGACATAATAATACATGCTTTGCAGAGTGAAAACTTCATTTTCGAAATTCGAATGTTTTTCCTCGGCCAATTACTTATTTTCCCTGAATATTGATATTGAAGTACGAGCATTTTAATGTTTTGATATTTTTAGGATAGTAGTATACCATTAAGCCATTTCCCTTTCAGGGTAGGCGTGACATTACCCGATTTGGGTAGTGTTTCTAGGTGGATAGTTTCTTGTAGTAAATAAGTACAAGTCGGGGCTCACCACACCTACGATGTGCCAACAGCACGCAGTATTGTCGAATAAAACAATATTTCAAATCCAAATTTAAAACATTCAACTTTATTTGTTCTGAATGGAAAAAATGACTTTTATGCTGCAAAAGATGACATTTTAAGAAAATATTTCAATTTTCAAGCAAAGAATTAAATTTTAAACAAAATAATTGAATCTTCACCCTTAAAAGATAAAGTCTCAATAAAAAAGTGTATCTAATAGTTGGTATTTCCAGAAAAAAAGATTAAATTTCATTTCAAGCAAGAATTTTAAAAGAAAGAAAAAGTTTTAGTTGATAAAGATTTTGCAGTCACGAAAGGAAAAAAAGGTCACCCCAAATTTTTGAAACTTCAACAAAACAGTTGCATTTTCATCCGAGAAACATGAAA